>VZTB01003126.1:521083-556091 GCA_013397245.1 Thryothorus ludovicianus | reverse complement strand
AAAAAAAAAAAAAAAAGAGCTTCAGGCCAAGCTTTTCTAGGAGTAGAGAATTTTGGCAGCAAACACACCACCCTATAAAAGAGCTCACATTACCAGAAAGCATTTGACCTAAAACTCAGGCCACTATAAAACAGCATCCCATATTAGGGACCCAATATGTGTGCTCAGATGTGGAAAATTTGTTCTTTAGTTGTGATCCAAGACTGTCCCCTCTGCAGAGCAGCAGGTCTGTGGGGGTCACAGGGAACACTGTGCCAGCATTGCTGGAAGGGTTTTTTCAAGTCAGTGTTAACAGCAACTCTGGTCCTGCAGCCAAGGGACACTTCCCAGTGCCAGGGGCCTGGGAGGCTGCACAAAGCAGGAGAAGGGGAAGCATTGCCAAAGCCTGACTGGCAATAACCTTAATGAGGGCCAATGAGCCCTGGGAGTGCTTCCAAGCATTAAAACATCAGCTCTTGGAGAGGGCCAGCAAACTTCTATGAGATCCCAGACAAGGAGTTTAAGTGAAAAGTAGAGGTAGGCACAAAATTCGAGGGGTTTGGCAGCAGCTGAATCCTCTGATCAGACACAGGCCATTATTTTTAGTGTCAGCTGAGGGGCAGGCTGACAGTAACCACAAGTAGAAGGCAGTTCCTGAAAAGGAGAGATGAAAAGGGATTTTTTTTTTCCCCCCCACTACATTCAAAAGCTGCTTACATTCATTCATTGAAGGCTCCACCCTTCACGATCATCTCATCCCATCACCGATTTTACTCGCTGCTCCTTTTCTGACAGCACAAAAAATACACCCTAATTCTGTCACAAGCCTTTCCATCCCTTCCTGCTCAACTCAGAACACAACTGAAAGCACAGTTCATGAGTTCCAGTCTTGCCCTGCTTTGCCCCTCTGCAATTTCTCCTGTATTTTAGGTATAGGAGCTCTAAAAGGATTCTTAATGTCTCTACCCACAAAAAGTTGAGGATCTCATTCCAGTGAATCCTTCAGCTCCAAAGCTCTGCTAGAAAAAAAAAATAATCTGCCATATCTCTGCACAGTAGTCCTAAACTACTCAATCCCATTTGTAGTCTGGATTGTGCTTTGAGGAAAATAAGAAGCCTGGATTAATGTTTTGTGGGTTTTTTTCTGCTGTTGGTTTTGAATCCAAATGTACTTTAAGGTTTACAAAAAATGTAGCATTTTTGTGACTCTCTCACTCTTCCAGTGGACCCACTGGAGTTTTCAAGTTATGTGGGAGAAAATAGGGAGAAGATAATAAATTGCTTCTGTCCTTCCTGAAGACTGTCACATCTCTTCCCCCAAACCTGCCAACAAATAAATACTCAGAAAAGGTTTTAGAATCAGTCCATCTGTGAGGAGCAGAAAGAAGCAGCTGGGTGCACCAGGATGATGCACATGCACAAGGTCACAACAGCTCAGGAGCTGCTGATTAAACCATAATTTCCTGTAAATTTGCAGCATCAATGCCTGGCACAAGAGGTGGAAACAGCAGGACACCTCCCTGCCTGCAGCTAGGGACAAGGAAATAACGAAGCAAACAGAAATAAGGAAGTGAAAACTACTTTGGAAATGGAAACTGAAAAAGAAGGTTCTCTACAACCTCATTAGCAATAAATTAGGTCTCAAAGGAGGTATTAATACTTTCAGAAGGAAGGGTGCCTGAAGCACCAGCGGAGCAACTCTAAAAGCAATTTCTCCTGCAGAATAGAAGGTGCCATCCTCGTGCTGTAGGTAAGAAAAGATCCCTCAGCCCTGCTTGGGAAGATCAAGACAGAGCCTGACACAAGAGGGATTCCAAGGAGAGGTTTCCAAAGCATGCCAAGGACAGTAACTCAGCACCATTCCAGGAGGATTTAGTTCTTCCTCACTGGCTGTCACAGTGCTACAAGCAAGTTACAGCAGAGAAAATTCAGAATACTTTGTTCTTTTTCTTAGCTGGGAAAAAAAGTGGTGTTAGGTGAGGGATAAAGGAAGGAAATTTTAAAGAGGAGCAAACTGCTCTCTGCAGAGTTTCACCAGCTTCAATTCCAAACCCACTGGCACACAGCACAGCAGCACTGCCACATCAATCCTGTCTCCCTTCAGTGTTATCCCCCACCTTATTTCAGGACAGACCAGCACTGACATTCCAGGAACTATAACGGGAACCAGTGCCCTTTCCTGGCACCATGGACTGCAGGATGGTGACACAATCACTTTGCCTCTCCCACCCACCACCTTGCTTCACCTCCAGCAGTGCCCTTTGCCCCCCTCACCCAGAGGGCAGCTCCACCTTCTGCCAGGGATCTGTGGGCAATATAAAACAAGCTGCTGAAGAACAGAATAGATATGAGAGGAGACAAGGATCACAAAAGGGAATTCAGAGTTTTATTTCAAAAAAAAAAAAAAAAAAAAAAGAAAAAGAAGGGGTTAAAAAAAAAAAAAAAAAAGAGCAATGTAGTGTTGAAACAAAAAAAATCAAATTCAATTAGTTTTTCTCTGATTTGAATGGCTACAAAAATAGATTCTACCCAAATCCATAAAGCCAGTTAACAGTACCATAACAAACAAACCCCAAAATTACTCATTCAGATACCACATACAGCAGTCACAGGAATCTAGCATATATTACTTAATGTTTTTATCTTAAAAGTAAATTTCTAAATGTTTCCGTTAAAACTGAAATACCCATAAGATTTTTTAAAAAATGTACAAAAAAATAATTGTTGGAGGTAACAGTGTGCGTTTATTAAAATCCTGCACCGAGGCAGTAAAACATTTATAATTTAAAACCCAGCCCAGTAGAAAAGAGAAATGTGCAAACATTTTTTGAATGTTAGATGTACTCAGAGGCTTGTGGTGCATCAGACCTGGCATCCACTGCTGCCCTAAAGCAAGGCAGGCTCCAGCAGGAGAGGTCTCCAAGAGGCACTGAAGGGGAGGCAGAGGCACAGCACACGAGCTGCAGCTCCCCAGTCTGGCACTGGGAGCACTGGTGCCTTCTCCCCAGGGACGGTTTGCCCAGTCAGTAGTGTTATGGCACTCGATCCAATGCCAGGGATGAGTTCTGGTCAATCTGCTGTGGGAGGGAAGAATGCAAAAGCCATTTGAAAAGGCAGGCACTGAAAGCTAATGAGGGCTAATGAGTTGATAGACTCAGATTGCTGCTGGGAGCTCTGGCTACCTCACCAGCTCACTTTGTGATAAGGGTAAGAGTCAGGAGCATCCAAAGGGTTTTTAGCTCTTCCTTGACCACTGCTGTAACATGTTAAGGTGCTGGACAGTGCTCACACACCGCTCAGCCAGCAGATTCCCACCCTGAAAATTCAGGTCAGAATTCTGCACAAAGCATTTCAATAAGCTGAAGCTTATAAAGAAATGTCATTCTACTTCCTGCTTCCTTTGGCTACTTCAAATATCTTTAGCCTCACCTACCTCCTCCATTACTTAGTCCATGTCCTAACGGACTTCTTGCCAAATTTCTTTCTGCAAAGCTCCTGCAATGACACAAGAAGAGATTCCTTATTGCAGTGCAGTCTCATGCCATCCGCTCCCAGATGCCAACAGAAGACCAGGATGAGGCAGTGTCCAGAGGAGGTGACAGAGCAGAGCATGTCAGGCAGTCACTGATCCTTCCACACCAGCAGTTACCAACCCCACCAAGCCTCCTGCATCCTTTGCACACAGTAGTCCTTTGCCTACACTTGGTAGCCCCTGACCATTCTAGGGAGATGAGATAAAGCCCCGCAGCCGTGGTGGTAGCTCAGCTCTATTGTACAGACAGAATGGGAGCAGAGACACTGAACACATCCAAGGGACAGTGTCAAGCCAGGATTAAAACTCCAGAGTCCCATCCTTGACCAACTAAGCCCGTGTGGCCTGCCCTTAGATCAGCATGGGTTGACACAAATAGAAACCTGTATGCGAACACTCAGAGTCCTGCTCCTTGGGGATGTGGGAATGTGATCTCTCCTGCTTTTCGGAGAGAAAGAGACAAAGCATTATTCATTAAAAAATGTCAAGGGACAGCACGTGAAAGAGAACCTGCCTCTCATTATTGCCCTTTGGTAGTTTGTGGGATGCACACGTGACCAGATTCCAGCAGAAGGATCCCTGCCATCGAGTGGGCATCCCCCTGCTGCCACCTCAGGCTGCCCTCCCCTGCCAGCCCCAGCCATCAGGAAGAGAAGTTGGTTGATACTCACCCTCTGCCCCCCTCCAGAGTACTCTGGATCTCCTTCAGCACTTCTGGAAAGCAGAGGGTTAAAGCAGTGAGCCAAACCAGCAGGGATCTGCTTTCAGGCAGCTGCCTGACCACATTCCAGCTCCCCTCTGAACAGCCTCCAGAACCTGCCTCCCACAGCTCAGAGGTCAGTCCTTAGATCACCGCTGCCCCTTCAAGCAGGCTTTCACTGGGCAGGCTGGCACACAGGACTGAGGCAGACACTTGTCAGAGGAAATGCTGCCCATCCCTGTGTACCAGAGTCCCAAAGGAACTGTCTGTTCCAGCTGTCATCTTACACAAGTCCCACTGGAAATAAAGATCCTTCTCTCAGCTCAGCAGGGAATGCAGCTCTGCAGAATAGCCATGCCCTCAGGCAGAGGTTATCTGTCCAACCCCTCATTTCTGGGGATTCAAGAAAACCCAGCATTTCTACCAGTAATTACAGATCCCTTGGAACTGGAATCCACAAAATTCCCAGCAGCTTTCTTCTTTTCCCACCTTCCCTCTCAGCAGCCAGACTTCATCTCACTCACTTTCATCATTGAGTAAGGCATGTTCCATCAGCCTCCCAGACTTCCTTTCTAAAAAAGAATAGGAAAAAAAGCTTTTACCTAATAATATTTTCCCTTTCCCCATGTTTACTGAATGCTTCACCACTAATCCTTAAAGTCTCTCACACACTGAACTTTTTTTCAGCAATACTAGTTTGGATAACAGAAGATCTAAATGAGTTCAGATCTTTCCCTCCAGCAGAAACTGTTCTATCCTTTAAGGGAATCTTTCAAACACAACTTACTCCAGAGCTATCAACTAAAAAATACAGTCCAGACAGGTCACAATGTTTCCCCCCATATTCCTCCTTATTTTTCCCTGTCTTGGGTAGAAAATATCAACTGTAGCAATAGGAAAGACATTTTGAGGTTTACATACACCATGCTACTTTCAGTACTTATGTTTTTTACTTACCATCTTCTCCACAGTCATCTGGACTCTTTCCTGATCCCCTAAAAAAAGGAAAAGAGGCAGAAAACAATTACTGATGCTGAGGAACAGGGGTGCAGAGAACTCCTGTGTGTTCCTGGCAGCTACAAGAGGCTCCAGTGCACATCAACTGAATGGTTTGCTGAGTGTAGGAAGGGCTTCACCACATGCTGGTGATGCAGAAGTCTGCAGGCACCACAGAGCCCTTCTAAACTCTTGGAATAAAATTCCTGTAGGATCTCTGTGAGTCTCAGATCTCCTGTTAATTGCTGATGTTCCAAGAGGAGAGGAGAAATGCAGGATTTCCCTTCACAGAGCAACAGCTCAGCCTCAGCATTTGGGAACAAGCAAAGCAAGCCAGGGCTTGCTCTGAGTTTGTGACTCCAGCTTAGAGATACCAATTCCAAAGCTTCCTGCTTTGTCCTACCAGAGGTACTCCAAGCAGGAAAACCATCAGGGGGAAGTTCCAGATCCTAATGCCAGTCCCTCCATGGATGTTAACTTCAAAGGGGTTTCCTTTCCTCCCAGCTCAGACACACTCAGGGTGCAGGAGTGCTACAGACATTACCTGGATTTCCTTGCAGCATTCTCTGTGCCAGACTTGTTGTGCACGTGGTTGTTGCTTGTCACTTCTGGCATGTCCACGATGCACCTGGGCTCCACCAGCCACTTGGTGGAAAGGGAAAACCTCTCAAACTCTGACGGGGAGATCAGATAGAAACCTGCAGGGATTGGGAAAGTGTAAGAGATCAGATAGAAACCTACAGAGACTGGGAAAGTGTAAGAGGTCAGATAGAAACCTACAGGAGATTTGGAATGTATAAGAGGTCAGATAGAAACTTACAGGGGATTGGGAATGTATAAGAGATCAGATAGAACCCTACAGGGGACTGGGAAAGAGTAAGAGGTCAGACAGAAACCTACAGAGACTGGCAATGTATAAGAGATCAGACAGAAACCTACAGGGGATTGGGAATGTATAAGAGGTCAAATAGAAACCTACAAGGGATTGGGAATTTATAAGAGGTCAGATAGAAACCTACAGGGGATTGGGAATGTATAAGAGGTCAAATAGAAACCTACAAGGGATTGGGAATTTATAAGAGGTCAGATAGAAACCTACAGAGATTGGGAATGTATAAGAGATCAGATAGAAACCTACAGAGACTGGGAATGTATAAGAGGTCAGACAGAAACCTATAGGGCATTGGGAATGTGTAAGAGATCAGAAAGAAACCTACAGGGGATTGGGAAAGTGTAAGAGATCAGATAGAAACCTACAGAGATCAGACAGAAACCTACAGGGGATTGGGAATTTATAAGAGGTCAGATAGAAACCTACAGAGATTGGGAATTTATAAGGGAAATTCTTAGGAAACTGTTCCAGAACCAAAGCTGATCCTAAAACAGAACAGATCTGGACATGATCTATGTTTGGCAGAAAGGGTTTGTTTTTTCTTCTACCTAAGCAAGGAAGGATCATTGAGAAAGATATTACCCCATCCCCCCTCTGGTTAGCCCAGAGACTGCAATTTAAGGTTATACTGAGACATTATTCTGTTGTCCTGTGCTGACACTAGGAAAAAACAGCACAAAAAGATGCAAAAAATGAACTGAAAAGCAGCAATCCATCTTCAGCAGCCATAGGACATTGGATCCCAGTTTTGCAATGTGAGTGCTGAGACATGGCATGTACAGTGGAACCATTTCCCAGAGCCTGCTGCTTAGAGAGCCATTCCTCCCACACCAGACAAGAGGAAGGTGGCCAGGTGAAAGTTATCTAAAGGGCACATCCAAGCTGAAAACCACTATTCACTCCTGTATTCATTAACAGTAATGGAATAAACTCACTCCTGCTTCTTCTAACTCACATGTTGGTACCTGTTGGCAGCTGGAACACACAAGGAACACATTTCTGAAATAGTCTCACGTGCACACAGCCAGCCAAAAACCACTAAGCTGCTTCTCATTGTCTCAAACACACAACAAGAGGGATGATCTGGGAGAAGCCCACCTCACCTTGGCCGTATTTGGTGAAGACACAGGATGCAATGCCACTCACATCCTCCTTGCGGATGCAGGGGAAGCGGATCTGCAGCTTGAGGAAGGGCAGGGAGATGATCTGGATGTCTCCCAGGTTGGTCAGCACTGCCAGGTCGTTCTCACTGTAATCATCAGTCTTGCAGCTGCCAAAGTTGGCAACTGTCACCTTCCGTACCCTGCAGCCCTCCAGGGCTGTGAGCTTGAGCTTCAGTTTGGAGCTGACCTTGGGCAATGTGAAGACCTGTCACAGAAATGAGACACTGACACCTCTTCCTGCACAAAGGCAGCAGCAGCAGCTCCCCAGGACATCTGCTGCTCCCTCCCTGGATAATGTTTCCATTCACAGGGCATACACACAGGTGTAACCAGAGCCAGCACCCTGCTCATGGCATGAGAACCAATCAGCCATAGGCAGTGTCAGAATTTCTTTCTGTTCTGACATCAGTTTTACCCTTCAGGCTGTAACTGCACTTCTCCCCTAGTTTTTCAAAACTCTTCCCTATTTGGCTACAAATTAATACAGAAAGAGAAAGGGGTTTGAGTTAGTGTGCAAAACAAGAGACTTTTAAGCTACTTCACAAAAACACCTACAAATTCCTGCTTCTGCACTTGAGAAAGAAAAGCTCCTACCCAAAACCAGAAGCAGCCTTGTCCAAAGAATATAATATAGGCATAAAATTCTATATTCAGCATGTGCAAGGACTATGCTGAACACCCAGTTTGCCAGCACACACCTACACCTGATTTATGGGCTGTACCAAACAGAAGTGCTGTCCCAGGGCTGTTCTTCAGGTACAGGAGAACAAACACCCCCAAGAGATCTCTCTACTGAGCAGTGCCCAGTGCTTCAGCAGATGTCATGCACAATTCACTGGCACCTCCCTCCCTCAATAGGTGACACTCACCTTAAATTGCTCTTCAGATACCACCAGCAGCTGGTGGCTGCCTTGCATATCAGGACTCTTGGAAAGGTCATGTGCTACTTCTAGAGGTTCTGGGAGGGGAGTGCTGCGTCCATCCAACACAAGTATCCCCACAACAGGAGCCCTGTGCATCAGCTGAATCTCTTTGGCTAGACAGGCAAGATAAGGAGGAAAAACAAAGAGAAAAAACAAACAGGAGTCTAGTCAGAAACACTCAGAAACACTCATTCACATCCTCTCAGCACTGGAGACCTATATACTGTGGTTATAGAAATGCTGCCTAAAAAGATTTGGTAGTTGAGGGGCATTAGGGCATCCTGACTGGACTGATCTGTGTTAAACAGAAACCATTGTTACATAAAGACAACAGCCCCAGCTGCCAGAACAAGGGACACGTGCAGCAAGGGTTGATGGCAAACTTCAGCGACAGCTGACACAAATCTACATTTCTGAAGGGAGTGGAAAGGAGGCTGAGGCACACCAAGCAGTGCTGGAGCTCCAGTCCAGCTGCTGCAGTGAGCATTGCTTAGCTCAGACACTGCCACACTTGGCTCCAATCACTGATAACACTAATTGAACAACCTTGCTTTTCTGGCCATAACTCCTGCAAGTGATGGCTCAGACCCAGCAGAACCCTCCTTTCATGAGGCACTTACCCTGCTCTGCCCTCACAGGCTCATCCATCCTCCTCTCAGCTGGAGGAACACGTAAACAGAAAGCATAGACTGTCCCTCCATTGGTGCCAGCCCACAGGGATGGGCAGTGCCGGGAGCCTGGAGTGACAAAAATGCCCATGAGCAAGGCATCATCCATGACATAACAGCTTTCCCTGGCTAGACAAAACCTCCCTCTGTTTGCACCCTAAATATCTTTATATTAGGGGAGACCTGCCAGGCAAACTGCAAGTTTTTAATGTTCTTTTCCCAATACATGTCCAATAGCAGCCCTTAGAAAGGGAACTGCATGTGAGCAAAGGCAAAAGTACCACAACAATTGCTGTGTCCAGTTTTCACACATTTATATCACAGATGAGCAGAGTAAACTTGTTCATGCTATCAGCTGGGGCTCAGATGCACAACCAGCCACCATCTTCATCAAAATTAAAAGGCTCTGCTGGAGACAGGGGTGAACTTCAAAGCAAAGAGAGAAAGAAAAGTTTTTAATAAAAGGTCAGATGCCAATCCAGCATGCTGGAAAAATCATACATGAAGACTTGATTCAAAGATGAACTGCCACTTGCCTTGGATTAGCCAGCAGCCCAGAATGGCTAAATAACAATCCTACATGACAACATATGCTCGTGTTCTATATTGGTTTTTCAGCACAGCACAAAGTAGGACACAGGAGGTGCCGAGTTTCCCTGGCAGTAAACCCTAACACACTCCTTGGCAGAAGAAGTGAAAACCCATTTGGAAGAAGAAAGAGATGCTTTTCCTACTCACTGTCTCTCAGGAAGGTATCAGCAAAATACAAGGTTCGCACAAAGCCAGTGAAAGAATCTTCTGCCGAGCGCGCTTCGATCTTGCGCTGGACTGGAGCCAGTTCCATCTCCTGCAACGCGTCCTGGTCAAACTTGGCATTTGCTTCTTGCACCTTCAAGGTGAGGAGACACTCTGTCAGTCAGGGATAGACACAGCAGGGAGAGAGAGGGAGCATGGCAGCAGCAGAAAGGCACAGAACTTGTCCTCTGAACCGATCTCCTCTAAAAACACGCCTGGTTTTATCTAACAGAGCAGCATCAGGAACTGCCACTGTTCCCTCACACCAACAGCTATTGATTTGATAGCAGGGCTGAGACCACCTCCTGCTCTAGGGCAGTCTCAGCAGGCTCCAAGCTGCAAACAGAACCCAAGAAGGTGAATCCCTCACCTCTGAGGCATTCCCAGCACCTCCTCGCCTCTTCCTACTGGACACGCGGCTTCTTCGGATCCGCCGGAACGACTGACGGAGGGACTTCTTCAAGGATTTCACCCGGGACAGGGGACCTTCCAAGGCCAGCTGGTCACTGGGATGCAGTGTGCACCTGGAAGAGGGAGACAGCAGCCACGTGGTCACTTTCTACTGGGTGGCAATCATTCCCATGAGTCCCAGTACAACACACAAATGTTGGAACCCATATTCTGGGAGATCTTCACGGGTGGAGAAAAAAGAAGCAGAACTTCTTGCTACAGTGATAGCTCTTGAGAAATCACTGATCACACCTGGCTTTTTTAGTAATTCCAGGTCATCATTAACATAAGGATTACCCTAGACCCTCTGGAAAGATGACACTTACTTGACAAAGACCAGTCGCTTCTGCTGATGGTCAAAAAGCCCAAACCCGTGACTGGTACCAAAGGCCACAAGCTTCCACTCCGAGTGCAGGGCCAAAGAGGTGACCACAGCTGGTGGCTGACACTGGACAAGGACAAATGGCTGAAAACCAGCCTCAAATCGGACAGGCCCATCTCGAGTTTTTAGCTTCTCGTGGCCTTTCCATCGATAGCCCTCTTGGTCCTGCAGGAGATCTGCCTCTGCATGGTCCACCACGTGCTCTGCATCCTCATCATTCAGTTCCATCACCAGCACCTGAAAGGAAGAGAACAACCTTTGCTGCAGCTTTTGCTGTGCAGGAAGATCTCCAAGCTGCAGCCCCTTCCTACAGCTGCTAAACTAGAGCACCTCTCAGGACAGATAAATAACAGCAGGTAATGTCTAAAATACCAACTAGAGAAAACAGAAAATCCCAGAATGGTTTGGGTTGGAAGGCACCTTAAAGATTACCTAATTCTAAACCCTGCCATGCACAAGGACACCTTTTCTGGTCAGAGTTCCACCCAATCTGNTAATTCTAAACCCTGCCATGCACAGAGTTCCACCCAACCTAGCCTTAAAGACTTTCAGGGATGGAGCATCCACAAATTCTAACCTAATATCTGATCTAAACCTACTCTCTTTCAGTTTGGAGCTACTCCCCTTGTTCTGTCAGTCCAGGACACTGTAAGTGGTTTCTATCCATGTTTCTTGTAGGCTATTTTCAAGTACCAGAAGGCTGAGATTAGGTGACCCCCAAAGCTTCCCTTCTCCAGGCTGAACAATCCCAATTCTCTCAGCCTTTTCTCACAGCAGAGCTGCTCCACCCTTCAATCAACTTGGTGGCCTCTCCTGGGCTCACTCCACCAGCTCCATAACCCTCCTGTGCTGGATGCAGTGCTCCAGCTGAGGTCTCACCAGAGCAGGGTCCCATGAAGCATTTCCAGAAAACAGACCAATTTACCAGGAGAGAAATGAGCACTTGGAATTTTAGCAGATCTCCAGATTACACTGAAACCTGCACGGAAAACAACGTTTACATTGATTGTTAAACTGTAATACCTGTCCTGCTGTACCAGCTACAGCCAAGTATCCACTGTATTTACACAGGTAGATCTTCTGGATCCCAAGTCTTGGATCATCACTGTAGGGATCAAAGGTGCCAACCTAGGCAAGAGAACAGAGAGGGGCCAGCCTTTAACTGGGGCAGGAATCAGAACTCCCCAGGCTTTCTGGAAGTTTCTACAGGCAGCACCTCTCTCACCTTGCGGAGTGGAGGCCATTCATCCTCCCCCAGGGTGTTCATGTTGTCATTGGGATCAGCATCTGTCAGGAACACTCTCACTGTGCTCAGCTTATAAAGGAGGTGCAAGCAGACACCAGAGGCATCCCAAAACCTCACTGTGCCATCCTCATGCCTGAGGGGGGAGGATACAGGAACATACATCACACAGGAGAACAGCAGA
Source organism: Thryothorus ludovicianus (assembly GCA_013397245.1). Classification (NCBI taxonomy): domain Eukaryota; kingdom Metazoa; phylum Chordata; class Aves; order Passeriformes; family Certhiidae; genus Thryothorus; species Thryothorus ludovicianus. The sequence continues at coordinate 544,184 of VZTB01003126.1, read as the reverse complement.
TGGGAGGTAAAACAGAGGGGAAAATACAGAACCAGAAAAACAACAAAAAGAAATATTTTTGGTTTCTTGTGTATTTTTTGTGGTTTTCAGTTTTGTTTTGTTTTAGGTTGTTGGGTTTTTTTAATCCAGCTGTTCTTGCTGATCTGACACCATTACACTAATTTAAAGTTACGCCAAAAAGACATGGAAAAGACAAAAAGCTTAGCATATGGAAGGAACAACTCATCCAGGCAAAAATACTGTTACTGTGAGGGAAAGAAAAAAATAAACTGAAACTCTCAAAAGTGCTTTGAAAAGAAAATGGTACATTTTTAAGCAATGAGACAATCTCTAGCTAGCTACTTCTACCTCTCAGCTAGATCTGTTCATGCTGATCAAAGCAGACAGGAGTCCAAGCTAACCTCTATTTTAAGATTCAAACTGTAAGGTAGAGGGAAAAATGCTTCAAAACATGAAAGATTAAGCTCCATTTTTTTATACTGCTGCCTTTGAACCAGGCTGGATTGGTGCCTGCACTCCTACACACTTTGGGAGTAGGGGGAATGGATAACACATCAAAATTAAAAATCAGCCACTTTCTGGGTTATCTGTGGACATCATGACCTGTTTGCTCAGAAGCAGCAAAATAAATTGGTTTTACAAAGCCAGCAGCACAGCTTTGAGAAGCTGCACTGTAAAGCTGCATTCTCTTCCCTAAAAAACGAGCAGACTAACTCCAGGAAAACCTCAGTCAGTCGAAAAAGGGGAACTGGAACAGGAAAGGGCTCCCTGATGGTCCCCAGGTCAGTACCTACCCTGTTAGCAGCAAGTCCCTCTGCGGAGGATCTGGGGCGATGTTGGTGCCACCATCAATCGGCCACGGCTACAAACACAGCACAGAGTGAGTGACTGCCACGGCAGGGACAGTGTGGAGAGTACAGAAAGTCAGCAGGAGGGCATGAACTCCAGTTAAAGTGGCAGTGAAACAGTCCATGCTGTCAGCTTTTGTTTGGATTAGACGTTCCCATTCTGACACCAACCGTGCCTTTCAGAAGGCATTCTACACATTTCCCTGAGAAGCTTCATGCTTTTACATGGGAACTTTGTTACCACAGACAACTGGGAACACTCAGACTTCCCCTCTGGCTTGTCAAAGCTCAAAATTAAATAAATAAATCACATTTTAATTCCTCAGTGTTACAGCACTGGAGGTGCTTTGGGAAAAAGCCCCTCCAGACCCTGTTAAGAGGCAGGACAGTGTCTGGTGGGGCTGAACCCTCTGCAGATCATCAACAACACAGACCACCCACACCCTGGGCATCCACAGTGACCTAAACACACAGAACACAGGGGGACACCCAGCTGCCATACCATAGTGGAGTAGTGAATGTTTTGCTTGCTCCCAGCGCTGATAATCCGCTCCCAGAGCTTCAGTGGGATGTTGGAGACGTGGTGAGAGCAGGTGATGGCTGAGCAGTGCAGGGAGGCCAGGTATGGAGGGTGCACTGCTGGCCAGCCTGCACTTCTCAAGTCTATGACCACGAGCTCTTCTTCTGCCAGCACCACCAGGGCAGAGGGGTCATCGAACTCTGCAGGAACAACACTCATTGAGGCTGACAGAACCCACCGTGCAAGGGCAGTGCAAACAAGCTTCCTGTAAGGCTGCTCTGAAAACTGTAATCACACAGCTCCACATCAACGTTTTTGTTGGAAAAAAAAACCTTAAATGTTCCTGTGTTAACTGGGCCTATTGAGTGTGAATGGTTCTGAAGACACTCACAGATTTACTGCGAATTCCTGTTTCTTTACATCACTCCTGGGACTGTGACAGTGACTTAACAGATTCCACTGCAGAGTAAACAGTTTGTTAACAACAATGACTGAGTAACACGAAGTTCATACTTACTACTGTAACAGCCAGAATTCCAAAGACCTTACCTGCAGCTAATTAACAGCACTGGGTGGAAAGATATGCACATACCCCAGCAGTGACCCATTTAGTGCAGTGCTAGGACCACAGTCCATCCAGGCTAAGCTGCTTAAACATGCTAATGCCTTGGGTTCTGCAGAATGCTTCTCTGCTTGAACTGATAAGTATTTACAATTCAGCTCTTTGCATTTTCTCCTCTTCTCATATGTTGTGACACATCGTCTAGAATTTCTTTTTAAAGATGTGTACATCACCTAATAATTCTTATGTGTGTTAGGAACAACTACAGAAGAAGTAAGTTAATGTAACTTAACTGGTGACATCTGACACAAAAAAGAATTTTAATTCTAGTTACAATGGAAAATCTTGAGTGAAAAAAATTTAGTCTACAAGGACATTATTGCAGCAAGGTTCACGACTCAGCCACAGCAGTAAATAGTGGGGAAAACCAAAACCACAGACCAGAGCAGTGACAATTAACACAGCTACAGAAATCTGAGTGAATAGAAGGCTGGATTTGGGTTGATAAACAGTGAACCATTAGCAAACCACCTAAATCAGCTTTTCCCCAACCTTCCCTCCTAAACTCTACTTTTATTTCCCTCCTTTACTTGGTTGATTACCTGGTATACACTTGCAAGAAGGCACATACCAACACTGTTCAGTCAGCAAACAAATAATATAATCCCTCTAGTGTAACAGCCCTGCAGTTTGCTGTTGCCAACTTTAACTAAAGTGCCCTCTTTTAACAATTTTTTTCCCTGCAAAAACTCACATCTGAGCTCATTTCTTATGGCAAGAATCTATTTCAACTTGCTGAAGCAGCAGGGACAGTAGAATTTGTCATGATTGCCATACACTCCTCCACCTCATTTAAAAAAAAACCAAAAAAACAAAACAAAACCACAAAACAGACAGCCAGGAAGGGCTGGCCTTTTTAAAATCTGTTTCCACAGCATATTCAGGGTAGTGGAAAGTCACCAGCTACGACCATGCTGCAATGCATAAGCTCTGTGCTTATTAAATTAAGTGGCTTTGGTATACAATTAATACCTTGGTATTGCCATTGCAGGGAAGACTGCTTAAGGGCAAACAAGGCAAGCTATGTAGATCCACTAAGCTTAGGCAATCAGCCACAAGGAAGCTTGTCAACCACAGAAACCTCATTTTATTGTAAGAAACTTCCTCATCTAAGTGCAACAGTTTCAGTTTCCTGTAGCAGCTCCTGTCTGAACCCACTGGCAGTGGTGTTACCTGGATAACTCAATCCTTGGGAAGTAGAAATATAAAGTCTGTTTGCTCAGTTTTTTCATCCTAAAGGATTTCTAATCACATCCAGAACCTGAACTCTAAGAAGTTCAACTCTGACCTTAAAAGCTCAGATTTCTTTCAAGTTTTGTTCTATTATCCAGAATAATCGCCATTCTGACAATTTCATAGAAAGTAAAAGGGTCTCCTTTGTTAATACCAAAAGGTGTTGAACTCAAGGTACAAAACAGTACCTCAAGTTTATCAGCACTGTGAGCTTGAAGGTTTAACCTGTAGGCTCTAAAACATTTGGAAGATGCTTTTAAAGGCAGTGTTGTGCAGGGAAAATCAGTAACAGACACATACAGGCACCTCTGCTCAGTTACACTACATTTCTCTGCTCTCTCTTCAGAGACCTGAGAGGGTCTGTTAAGATCTAGGAAGAGAGACAAGAAGGAATCCAAAAGCTGTTTCTTTCTGCCTCTTTTCCCAAGACATTCCTCCCCTGGATCTGTGCTCTGCTTCCCAGAACAGGCTGGAAGGATCCAACCTGCACCGACAGACTCGGATGTGGAGCTGTGGCTGTCACCACCCTCCCTGGCAGGACACAGGACAAATTGGTTTGGAAACCAGTCTGGCAGGTAAATCAGAGACTAGAAAGCCTGAGAAGATCCAGTAACAGGAGATTTACTTACAAGCTCCTAAACAATTTTGCCACTTAGCCTGATCGAACTTCCAACACTGCACATTTTTGGAGCTTGAAATAGCATTTTATACTCAGTTATTCCAAGTTAGCCAGAAGCAAAAACTACACCAACACTAAACAAAGAGTTCTTGGGGAAAATCCTTTAAAGTTTCATGAAAAGGAAGAACATACAGTTACTGCAGAAGTCAGGCAAGAAAACTCTTCAACAGAAGCAAGAATCTGACAAGCTCTACACAATTCCAGGAATGAGAGCTATTCAGTTTACATTCATGTTCACCAGCAGTAAGGAAATTAAGTTCTCCATATACTGACCCTTGGTTCCATGTCATCCTTTGTTGATTTATTACCCAAAGCTCCAGACACAAATCCAGGTACTAATTAAAAGAAGCAGTGCCTCAGTGGGAGTAAATTCTGGTTTTAATTATTAGCCCCCTTTGAAGTGCTATTTCCAAACAAAAATATTCAGATCCTCATTTCACGACCTGATTATGTCCAATGTCCAGCTTAAAGAGATACAAGCTTAAGAGATCTTTTCTCATTAACAGAATATCCTAATTTTTTGGATGAATTTATGGCAGTTGTAACAAGCCCTTTATTTACACCAGTATTTTACATTTCACTTTTAAATGGGGATCTTTCACAGCTGGACTCAATCTTAAGGGTCTTTGCCAAACAAAAGGATTCTGTGATTCTCTGCTGAAGTCTCAGAAACTCCCCAAACAACTGACCTCCTTATCACATTTCACATGCTATTTATACCAGGCAGATTTCCACACATGTACACAGCTACCCTAATTCCTCAGTACTGCCCCTCCATCACATACCTGCAGCAGGATCTGAACTGAAGATGATGAAGAAGTCTATCACTCGTGAGGTGAAGTCAAAGGCTGTTTGCTGGCTGCCATGGATAACAGAGATGCTGTGCCTGTCCCCATAGCTAGCCCGGGGCATTCCTCCTTGGAATATTATGTAAGGAAGCCTTGAGAGAAAGAAAGAGTTAAAGTGGTCTGTGCTGAAGTGAGGAGCAAGAAAAACTTCACAGAAATGTCAAAGAAAGTTTGACAATAAGTTCTCATTATGTTACTCTGAAGGGTTCATATGGCTTTGCAGGCTGCAAAAGGTGAGATTGAAGTGATACACCACAAACTCACCCATTTTTTGTTGTCTGCCAGTAGATCTTGGAGATGGCCTTGCAAGGAAAAGGACCTGAGAAAACAGAGTTATTTGCTGCAATTCAAGAAGTGCATCTTGACATCAGAAGTTGCTGATTCTGCTTTCAGCCAGGTCACCTCACCCTCCACCCCAAGGGGAGCCACCTAAATTAGTAGGAGCCAGCACCACCTCCCCAGACCAAGCCACATCAGACAAGTCTTGTGGGACACACTGACCACAGAACTCTGCAGCAAAACACAGCTCAGGCTCAGGGGAAGTTCTAAACCATGCTGCTGATGGCTACCAGGGAGTGGAAGTGCTGCTGGAGGAGCTGATTAACTAGAAAGGATTGCTAAAAGCACAGCCATTCCTGAAACTAATATAAAGTGATAGAGCTTTAGAAGCTTCTCTGCACTCAAAAGGTGAGGTCATCCCCATTTGATGGTTTCCAGCAAATCAGCAGCTTCATTTAATCACTGCTCAGGCTGACAAAAAATACACTCAAGATTAACTATTAATTACAAAGGATCCAAGCAACTCCTGTTGAACAGGACACCAGCTGAAACAAAGAGCTGAATCACCAACACCCTTCTTCATAAGGGGCACAAATATTGTCAAGACTTCCTCTCCATGTTCAGGAAAGACTTCAACTATGCAAAGGAGTTTCAAATCCAAGAGAAAAACTGGGCTGAAATCCCTTAGTCCAGGCTTACAAGCCATTCAAGAGGTACCTCAACATTTTGCCCTTTAACACTAGGGAGGAATTGTGATTTGAATATCCTACACAAGCTCAGAATTAGTTTGAGTTTGGACAAATACACAACAGTTAAACCTCACTTACTGACCATAAGGCACAGTGTTTTCCAGAGGCTCTGGCTGCCTGTTGTCACTGGATACTGGCCACTGGGTGTAACTTCCATCATAGTGACAACTAATGAATTTACTGCCATCCCTCTGCCAGTAGAGGTTCTCCAGTTGCTGAAAAGAAAGCCACACAAATGACTGCTCTTCAGAGAGCTGTTATCTCCCCCAAACAACCCGTTCTGGCTAAAAAAGCAGCACTGTCAGGCTCTCCCTGCACTGATTTGTCTTCAGAGCATCAGTGAGAGCCCTTCCTGCCCTGCTGACCTGACCCTGGATTGAATCAATACCTGGCTGCCCAGGAAATGGTGTGTTGCTTTGTTGTTCTGCAGGTCCCAGAGGACAATCAAGCCCCTGCTGTATCCAATTAGGATCTGGTCAGGGTTCTTAGGATGCTCCTGAAGAACTTCCACCAGTTCACAGGATCTCCTGCTGCAGTTATCTTCTGGTACCCTGCAGGAGCAGAAGAGAAAACCAAGAGAAGCTAATCCCAGGTACAACCTGAAAGGACTGTAATAAAAGGAGGAAGAATGAGAAATTAAGCGACGAAGTTGCAACAGGTAATGCCAATCTTCCCACAAATCCTTCAAGCAGCAGAAATATCTTATGGGACACATCACACCAGGCCTACCACATGGACATGCACCCAGTCCCATTTTCCTCAAGGAAAGGCCAATCCAATGAATTCCAGGACTGGATCTCAGGACTGTAAAGACAGTTTGAACCCACCCACCCTGCTCTCTTACAGAATAAGGGTAAAATGGAGATGTCAGTAGGAAATCTGAAGTAGGATAGTTTTCAGCAGCACTCAGCAGAGTGATAAAAACTCCATTTGAACAAAGCAGTATCAGATGTTCTGCCAGTGGCTGAAAAAAATGGGTAATTACAGCTAAACAAAATAGTATTTTCCCCAAACTAAACACAAGGGCTATGGCACAAGGTTTGCAGATTCACCCCACGTGAACATGCTGCACCTCCACAGTGACAACACCAGGCTGGACCAGGACAGAAACTGTTACTTAACACACACCAGGACCAAAAGTTACTTTCCTGAGAGTCAGGCAGATACAGACAATGCTTAACACAACAGTGAGGCCCCAGTGCATAATCTGGGGTGACACTTTAACAAAGGATGTGTCTGGTCATAGGATTCCACCTCCTGTTTGCTCACTCACCTCTGCAGCACGGCCTCAGGGCTGATGGTCCTGTCCTCCAGCACTCTGAACGAGGGCAGCTCCACCACAAAGATGCTGCCACTCTCTGTGCCGAGGTACAGCACCTCCCGTGAGGAATGTGGAAGCAGAGCTGTCACCTGGGTGGCACTTGGTGGAGAGCTGGGGATGCAGAGAGACTCTTGTTACTGAATTTGGGAGAGTTAACAATGTAACAGGGACATTTATCAGTGAAGCTTGTTTCGCAGGTGTGATTTTTTTTAAGAAGGAAAACATCAGTTTTAAGACAAATTATGTCAGAAATTTTTGACAAGTGCATGGACAAAGAACCAGACACATTCTTACAGAGCACCCTCTAAGTGTTCCTAAAAATAGCTCACCTAAAACTGGCAAGATCAAGTGAAACTAAAATCACAACAGCATTTCAAAGTCTGACTTAAGGCATGGCTAGATTTACCTAACCTTAACAGCCCCTGTACTCACAGCAGTGAATGCACAGTATTTTAAAAGATGTCACCCTCTGCACTGGTTCAGCACTTTCAAAAGCTGCTCTCCCATGCCCTAGCCAGCTCCCAGCTGGTTTCCATGGATGCCCTCTCAATGGATTCAGAGGAGTGGCAGGCTGTGAGAACTGGACAGGCTCTGGCTCAAACAATAGCAGAATTTTCTGGCTTTCTTATGCCCAGAGCAGCTCCCAGCCCCTCCTGTGCCTTACCCAGGTGGCCCTTTGAGGGTGAATCGATGCTCTTCCCGCAGCTCTGATGCTCCCCCGTGCTGCCTCAGGCTCCAGAGGTGCAAGCTGTTATCATCCAGCAGTGTCACCAGCTGGCACTGCAAAAATCACACAACTTGCTTTTTTCAGCGTGCCAGTATTAAATATAACACATTAAATTTAGCAGTAGAGTTGCTGCTGTTCATAATTCCCTGCTAAAACAGGACTGGGGAGCTGGTTCAGTTTTTTCTGGCAGTGAACAAACACTGCAGCAATGGGATTTGGGGGGTGGAGGAAGACGAGAAGTAGCCTAGAGGCCAAAAGCCCTGTTGTAAAGGCACAGGTTATCACTGAGGGGGATGACAAGGATTGAGCCCGGGCTATAAAGCCCAGCCATGCAGCTGCAGGCTGTATCTCACCTCCTCCTGGCTCAGCAAAGGTTTGAGGAACACACCCCAGCTTTGGGTGGGGCTGATACACTCTGCTACACCACACTCCTCACATTCTTCGTGTCCAACCTCATTCTAGAGGGTTGTGTCAGAATCCTTTTATGAGCCCAGCCCTGCTGGCTGGATGTTCAAATTGAAGCATTTTACCTGCTGCAGCCACACCTGGTGCAACACTCCCCATGGGAGTTTCAGTTTATACCATTACTTAAGCAAACAGACACCCAAAACCGCCTCAAGAATTAAATCCCTCTCATAAAGAGGCCACTTGTGCTACACTGGGGCCATCAGGCAGCAAAGTCTGTGACCAAGACACCAGCCTGACAGTCAAGGGAAAGTGGTTAGACAGCCACCAGACGTTTGGAAAACTCTGCTTTCCTATTTTTAGAGTGTGGCAATAACTGTTCAGCAATCCCCAGGAGCAATATTCAATACCCCCAAACACAAAGGCAACAAACTTAACGGCAGATGAGGTTAGCAGTGCTGTTTTGAGCTCCTGAAAATAATTAAATCAGCTCAACAGCTGCAGCTCCTGTTCTATCTGTAGTGCAGAGGAAAGACCACCCAGTCCTACTGAAAAAACAGGGGCTGCAAAAGGAAAAGGATGTCTTGCTTCTAGAGCAAATTGCCTGAACTATCCTGGCCTTATTACCATTCCCAGGCTGTTGCTGGAGATAAATGACTAACAGTTATGAACAACAAAGCTACTCTTTAGTTTAGAGCTTCTCTTTTAGTTTTACTGAGCATCTCCACAGCAACAAGCACTGCTGAGAGCACAAAATACACTGGGATAAACATCCCCAACCAAGCAGCATTTGAATACACTTGGTAACAGGACCCCTGGAATAAAATCAACACCTGTTTAGGAGAGATCTACATAAGTCACAGAGGTACTGAAAATGCACTTACCTGATCAGGTATAAAGTGAATTTGCATTACAGTGTTGTTTTCTTCATGTAAACCCATGAACTCCACCCCAGGAGCACCATATCTGATGAGTTTGTTGAGGATCTACAGTATTTAAGGTGACCCACAGCTACAATTAATTGATAAGAAGCTTGCTAGCAAGCAAGGCAAAAAGAGATTAGCTTGAAACCACCTTTTACTGTTGGTGAGCTGGACCACAAAGAATCAATGCAAATCTACTTTTGATTTTACATGCTTGTAAAATTTGCAGGCTGTGCTCACTGTGGAGAACGGGGAGTTCATTTCTTCCTTCAGAACATAAAGAAGAGGTGCCTGGACCCTGTTTTTTTTCTCAGGGATGTTCAGTGGTTTCCCAGACACTCCAATCCTGCTTAACTAATTTGTAACCAGGAGACAGATGGCAACTGCCTGCATGTGGAGCCCAGCCTCTGAGCACAAACAACACCAGCAATAAATGATTAAGCTGGCAGAGATAGCACCAACTTTTCCTTTCTGGGCTGGGTGACATGCCTGTTTTACAGCTCATCTAACTGGTCTTTGTCATGAGAATCATCTCACACAGAAAAAAAAAATTAGACTGGATGTCATCAGCTAAAAAAAATAAATTACCACCTTCAGTGTTTAGGTCTTTAATTCCTGGATGGTCAAAAACTCAGGAAGTAGAAGGCATTTCTGACTTCAGCTTTAACCTTTGAAACAGAATTGCTTTAGGAAAGAAAAAAAAAAAAGAAAAAAGAACCCTGCCCCAAATATTTAAACAACCCTGGAATTTACAATGTGAAGGATTGCTAAACTTAGACCAGATCTAGTCTGACCTTCTGCATAGCAAGAGCAGAGTCTTGTTTAATATCTGCATCAGCTCAGCTTCTGTCGGAGCTGTAGCTCAGGAAAGAGAAAGATAATCCCACCCTGATGAGACCAAAATCACTCCAAACCCTGGCAAACTGTTTCAGTGTTCCAGGAACCCTCGTTTGCAAATTCACGCTTAATCTAACTTTTCAAGTGTCTTCAAAGCTGCCCCACTTCTGCTGATGTAAGAGAACTCTCACCCAAAGTGTTCAAAGGATACAGTTTGATGGCTCCTGACCGTGTCCCAATGGCCATGAGCCGCAGAAAGGGGCTGTAGCCCAGGGCACTGGGCTGGTGGGGAAATCCATGTTCCACAGTCTGGGGAGAGAAGGAAAGATCGTGATCAGCAGCTGGTTTCATGGGCATTGCTGGGCAGAAAGTCAACAAGGCATGGCAGTCTGAAATACAGCACTTAATGGCAGCTTTTTCTGCTGAAAGGTGCTCAAACATTTTTGATTTGCTGAACAACAGCCTAATGATGAACATGGGCCAAGAAGTCCTGGCTCCACAGCCAGGATATCCAGAAGTGTAACAGAAATTAAAGAGAAATATTCTGAGAACAGTAGCCAGAGCAGCTCCTGATGTTAAGATTATAAATAACTCTGCATAAGCACAGCTTGGTCAGTCAATACAACACACTCCATCACTCCACATCAGCTGCACTTCTGTAAACCAACGGCTCAGCACAATTTCAAAGTCTGACACAAATACTGGGTGCTGCTAAGATCAGCTTTATCTGCCAAATTCCACACAGGTCAGCCTTCCTCACCTCCTCCTGGTGACTGACACGAAGGAATGGTGCAAAGCAATGCAGAGCTACGAGTGAACATCAGAGCTCATCAAGGAAACAAAACAGATTTCCTGAGCAGTCAGGAAAACGAATGAAACCCATATCCATTTTCCAGAGGGAGCACGAGGAATGCTGGGATTTAATGAGAGCAGGAGCCTGCTAGGCCACCTCAGATTAATTCAAAGCCATTTAGGACTAAAAAGATGCCACTGTCACAGGGAGCAGTGTTGCTTGGCCTTGGTGGCTTCCCTAAAGTACAATTTCCAGCTGCTCCAGGAGGGAGATTTGGAGCATTTGCACACAGCACACTGAGCACGCCTGATGCATTTACACACCAGGGAATAATACCCTGCCATACTCACAGGATGCCACCAAGCTGCTTGGAAAATAGCTCAGGGAGGTTTTCAGAAGTGCCAATGCACAGCTCTTATCCTGGTTTAGGCAAAACCAGTATGCACCAACACACAGCCAGGTAAAGAGGGTGGTGTGCCCACAGACTAATAGAAGATTAAGAGGGATGCTTCCAGGAAAACATTGATCTTACAGGCCTGACTTCTGGAAAATACCTTCTTCTAAGGCAAACTGGCCAGCTACAGAATTACTGAGGAGAAAGAAAAAAAAAAAAAAAAAAGGAGCAGAGAATCCTCCATCAGCATTTGCATCTCACTCCCATCCTCATTTCCATCATGTCTGAAGCAAAGCTACCACATCACTTAAGTTTTATGCTTTACTCAGCCTAAAAGTAACACCTGGACTTTATTTCCTGCAGAGTGATTTCCCAAGTTAATCCCCTGCACGAGAATCAAATGGAGCTGGTTTCATTTCCGTGCTCAGGCCATAGCCCGAGGTGCCCCAGCTGCTGCAAAGCACTTTCATGTCCTGCTGAAAGACACAGCAGAGGAGGATCCAGCTGACTCCAGAGTCTGCCACTCTGCTTTGGTTTTACCCATTTGATCAAATTCCTAAGCTGCAAGAAAAGATCTCCCTCCTCTGAATACTGGGAACCCCAGTCTGAGGTTCTCTGAGGGGAAGGTGAGCCTCTTTAGAAGATAAAACTGAAAATATTGGAGCATTTCCCAGTTTTCTGCTTGTCAACTCATTAGGCTGGGCAAAATGTAATTTTTTTACCTTTTACAGATAATAAGCCATGATTAGTACTACCAGCTCCAAGACCACTGAATTTACTTCCTTTTTTTGATAACTTAATCTCCAGCCTTAGCTATTTATATTCTAAGAAGGTAATTTAAGTGTTAGGTTTGCATTATTAAAATCAAATTTTGAGAAGTCAATCTTTTTACTGTCACCCTTGAAGCTACTGACCAACCTTTGCACAGCTACAAATATAAAACTTCCTAGAGAAGGCTGTATGAAATTAGGAATTTTTCAATGGACTCAGGATTAAAACAGGGCAGTTTCCTAATTAGCACAGGAAAGAGGAATTTCTGTGCACTGTGATAGCTACTAAGGCAACACAGAAAAAGCTCCCTAATTGTCAAAGCTGTGGGAGTATAAAACTATGGTGCAAAATTCTGGGAAGAAGATCCAAGGTAACGTTATCTTAACAACAAATCAGACATTTAAATGAATCAAGTGTAGCACAGGCAATAAACACCATTCCACTCTCACCCAAAACAAAGTGAGGAACTTAGGGAGACATCAGTGTAACTCCCCTCTTAGTTTTAGTTTCAACTTGTTCACAGTCACTGCACTGTCATGTTATCAGCACAATTAGGTGCAATTTTCAGTGACACATCAATAGGAAACTATGATTATTCTAAGATTTCATCCAGCCCAGAAGATAAAGCTTTAGCCACAACTCTCAGAAAACCATGACTTATACAATACTGCACTGCCTGTTAGGAAGCTGTCAACATCAGCCTTAATACTGGCCTAATTATATCTTGGTTTGATGTGTTAATTTGTAAACACATTAGACAAGTCAATAAAAGCTTTGATTTTCAAATATGAGACCTATGAACTGCACAACCAAGTGTGTATGATTCAGTAATAATAATAGGAGGCTGATTTCTTTTTCCTCCAGATCTTCATTCAACCAAAACTTTGAAGTACCCCCCCTTCCACAGACAAATTTGCAAAAGAGAAGTATCAGTAACAACCACAGTGTGCTGCACAACTGCTCACAGAGAGCAGGAAATGCATTAAAGGTTAGCTCTGAATCTTCACCCAAGATGCCCATAAGATGCAACAGAGATAACTCCTAAGTCATCGGTTTCCACAGCTGAGCAATAAAGGCTTCAGGGTGGCTTTTAAGGCTGCATTTGACACCACCAGGGCCAGGCATTCACATTCACATTCACTGTCCTGATTACCCAGATCTTCTCCTTTCTCACCGAGTTGTTAAATCACACCAAGCCAGCTTTAGGCTGTCCTCCTTCCCTCCCCTCGGCAGCTTTCATCAGCCAATCCTTTCACCTGCCCAGCAGGTAAACGCAGCAAGGGGGGGAGAGGGGGGGCAGGAGGCAGCAGAGGTTACAATGGAGCCTTTCAGCAGAGCTGAAATAAGAAACTGGAGTGCCCACAATGTGCCCTCCTTCTCAAAAGAGCCTTTGTTCCTAGGGGGAAAGGTAAGAGCTTTTTTGCATCCCGCACAGATTTGTCAGACTCCAGCAACCCCGGTGGCAGCAGCACTGACAGAAACGCTCCGTGTCAGTCCTATTTACTGCAGGAAAAATCTAGCCAAACTGAACAGTTGTTTCCCAGCCCACGCTAAAGCTGTGCAGATGAAATTCAGCTCTGCCTTCCTCCTTTCACTTGTCTCTGCTTCTCCCCTCAGATTGTTTTATGACAGAGCAGAGACAAACCCAACCACAGGCAACACAAGCCCTGTCCCTTTGTTTATTCATCTTTTGAAGAAGCCTGTATGTGCTAACTCCACTTTGCTTAGACACTAATTCAGATTTCAGGTAAGGTCTCCAACACACCCATCAGCAAAAGGGGCAAGAAGACTGAAAATGGGGAAAAAACAAGAAGCCATAAATGAGAGGCAATGCTCCCAGTTGGGTAATGTTCAGCTGTAAGACAGGCTGGTTCACCTGTGTGTTACCCATCATCTAGTCTGACAATGCCAGCCTCAACTTGTTTCTTCTGCAGGGCTTGGACTGAGCCAAAGGCATCCAAATACTACTTCCAAAAGCAGGATAAACTCAAAGAAGGAGACTGCCAAGTCCACATACCTTATCCTTCATTCTATCCACTGAGCTAAAAACAGATTCTTGCAACAGGTACACACAAGTATGGGAAGTTCTTACTCATACAGAGAAACAGATATGCAAAGTTAAGTGACTAGCAGAATTTAGGAAGGTGTTTTTTGAAACAAACACAACTTTGAAGGCAGTTTGAAGCATTAGTCTAGTCATCAATCAGTCCTTTAAAACCATCTGGACCACTTCTTATGCAAAACAGAAATGCAAGAGAGAAGCAGTAAGAAGATCACAGCCTATTTATACCTGACAGAGTAAACAAACAAACAAAAATTCACCAGCAGCAATTAAATAGACTTTCTAAATTGAAGTCCATTCTAGGTCAGCGTGGTCCACAAAATTCCACAACACTAACACAAAAATCTGTGTGGCATCATGCATTTATAGTCAACTTCAGTGTAAAACGAGGGCAGGAATCCCCAGCACCTTTAAGGTACAGACCTTGCCTTTAGTCATGACCAGCATCACACACTGGAGAGGTGCAAATCCACCGTGCAGCTTCTCTGATCAGCAACTTTACAGGCCCACAAAATATTTCCCAAGCAGGTTCTTAACCAGAAGTCTTTCAAAGATCTCAAATAACAAGTGTTTAAAAACCTGCTTACCAGCACTAATGTGCTTGCTCTAATAGCACATTAGACCAGGACAGCCTTGGCACACAAAGCACTATGATTCTTGGCTCCTTGAAGCCACAACCTTCAACAGCTCAGAATTAAGGTCTGACTTTCCCAGATTTTCTCAGTCTACCTAGCTGTGAGTAGATGTTTATTGGATCAAAGGGCAGAAGCTTTCAAATGACCCATTATCTCTGGAAATACTGGAATGGGAGACACAAGACTCGAGGAAAAAAACCTCATTTTTATGCAAGAAAAAAGTAGAGTGTCAAAAATTCTGGTATAATGTTCACCCCCTTCTGATTCTTATTAGTAAATAACAAGTTACTGTGGCTTAAAGGTGCAAATGGATTTTACAAGGCCTTTAATTACCAAGCTGTTAATGAGAGCAAACCATTAGGAAGTGCCCAAAGTAGTTGTCTCCCTAGAAACAAAATGTCATATTTACCTTCAGGACTGAATCGAATGGAGTCACAAATCCTGACGTCAGCTTCTAATATATTTGGAACTTTCCCTTCTGCTGCAAAAGCTAGTTCTTTCAACCCTGTTTTGCATTATTCAAATTAGTGTGTCTCTGGCAGGTAAAGCTTAGCCAAACATTCTCATAAGAGAAAGGCATATTCAAGCCATCCCTAAAACAGCAAAGTTCTACCAAGGTATATATAATTTTAAACTCTTATAAGCAACTCTTCTTCTCTGAAGCTGACATTGCATTTAGCCAGATGCAAACAACTCAAACCTGGTCTGCATTCACTGATTTTTCCACTGCAACTAGGATTTCCTGGTGGTAGCAGGCAGAAAACAGACCCAAAGCACTCTTGAGCTCCTTTGTCTCCCCAGTGGCCGGGAGGTATGCATGGAATTAGTGTCGTTTAGTACCAATTACATTATATCATTTATCTCAAATAGCCACAGTTCCACTTCGAGTATCCATCTACACTACTATTCTAATGAATCAAGAAGGTTATTTCCTCGGCTGATTTCATTTATCCATTACGTTTTCAGCAAAATTCCATTTAAACCTTGGAAACACAAAACCTACAAACCTATTTCTGCTCCCCAAAGAAACTATAAGTAGCCATTAGCCTAGCCATGATTTAATACAAGGCATTTTCAAAGATAAAAGCACTATGCTCCTGGCCAGAGCTCAAAATAAAAATGCCCAGAGTGCTGGATAAATAGCACAGCCATTGCCATTCCTTCTTCAGAGAGGAAAGGAAAAAACCTAGAAACAGACTCAGACTAAGATAAGAGTAAATTCATTATTAATGGCCGTTGTGCTGCCTAGGTGCTAGCACAGCCTTTTAAATGCACATTTAAAAGCAGGGGTACACTTGTAAATCCAAAGTATAATCAGGGACAATGAACTCTGGCTGCATCACAAGCTGTGGCTTATGCGTTTATCTTTAGAAAAATGTTTATTTTCCTAACAAGGACTATCTATAACAGAAATAGCCCCAGTATATAGCAGGACAAGGGACAGACCACTCAGAGGGTAGGAAAGCTGCTGTGAAGATCTCTTCTTCCATCAAGTGCCACTCGACAACATCACAATATCCTTCCACTTAAAAAAGAAGAGACAGAATTGAGAACATGCCCGGGGAGCTTAAAGGAAACTACTCAGGCACATCAGGGGAGGAAAGGACAGAACTGAAAAAGCACAAACCAGCACCCGTCCTAAATTTAACTTTTCCACCCACACTCGAGTAGTTTATGCCTCCTTTTGCAGGATGCAGTGGCTCAGGACAGATTTGCCTGGAGGTCTGAGGAAAGCCCCGTACCTTGTTAAACTGGAAAAGGTCCCGTTTGAGCCTCTCTCGCACTGGATCGTGCCCGGGTCTTAAGAACCTTCTCATCTTCCTTGCTGTAGTATCTTGGCAACAAAAATCCTAACAAAAGAGAAAAGAAAAGCCTGTATAAACAAAAGCAGCCCGAGCAGAAAGCAGGCAGAAGTAGGTTATTTATTTTGGTTTAGCAGGTAACAAATCAGCCAGAGCAGACTGAGACAACATCACTATCGAGTAACTAAAACCTGATACCAGTCTAGCACAGCTCTCTGGTGCAGCACTTCACAATTCCATTCTCACATAGATAACACAAACTAGTACAGATAAAACGAGAGGATTCTAAAAAGGGTTTTGCACTTGGTCATTTTGTGATCCCTTGAGTTGACCTTATCCAAAGAAAAGGCAAAACTGCAACATTTGCATAAACATTCAGACAAACCCAACCTAAAGGCCAGCTCTCAGGCTCAGGCATTATTGACCAGCATCAGTTTTCACCCCAGGTAACCCTCCAGCTATTGAGCCAAAGAGAAAGAATCCCATTTTCAGGTCTCTCCATGGGCACGGCAGAAAGGGCGCTGTGCTGCCTGCAGGGGAGCTGCATTAATTATTAACTCGCTTTGTAAAATATCAAGCCCAACTCCCTGCTCGAGGTGGGGGTAGGGGAAGGGAATTTCACACCTGCAATTCACTGTGCAGCTGAAGCACAAAGCACCAGGCCCAGTGCCTGGTCTCTCACAGCGACAGGAGGATCCCAGCAGGGTAAATCAGAACTGACTCCAAAGGCAGCAACCACAGGGGGAATCCCAGGCTTTGGATTCCCACTCTCTCCAGCTCGGGAGGCTGTCACATCTCCCCTCTGCACAGGTACTAAGTGACAATAAAACCCTGCCAACTCAAGAGCAAAGGCTTGAATTCACATCCTGACATCTCACCCCGGTGTCAGTGCTCCTGCCTGCCCTGGCCATCTCTCACAGGCTGCAGTTTACACACATTTCACTATTTTTATTTTAATTTGCTGGACAGGGAGCAATTTGCCAGCTACTCTACACATGTGCAGCGGGAGCCAGAACTTCTGAGGTGCAATGAAGGATCAGAATGGATATTATACACGGTCAGAAGAGGTTCATACACACCTACAGCAAGGTGGGGAGCTGATGTTGCATGAGAGAGACCAGGAGCACCAAAGGAGCTGGCAGGTGAACAGAGGGCCCTGCACCCTTCAAACAGTGGGGCTGCAGGTGAGTGACTGAGGGGAGGAGCTTTCACACCTGTGTGGATGGGAACAGCAGGGCTGGAAACTGGGTGGCTGCTCCTGTGCTCCTGCCAGCAACAATGGCCTTTGGATACCGACCTAAAGCAGCCACTCCTGAGGAGCCCGAGTTGTTTTTCAAAGAGTTCCTAGCAAGGCCTTGCACCAGCTGTGAAGGTCCAAAAGAAGGAAATGGTGTGATAAACAGGATGCTCCACAGGCACATTTTGAGAACTCCCTTCAGAAACTCCCTGAGTTTGAACTTGTACCTCTTTGTAGCACTTCTGCCCTTTTACCTTTCCTGCTCACGCTCCAAAATCTCCAGCCACCTGTGCAGCACTGCCCTGAGTTCACCAAAGACCTGCAATGCAGCCCTGGTTCTGAGAATCACATGAGGATCAGTCATCTGAACCACTTAGTCCCTAGAATTACCAGGATCTAGGTGACTGGAATATGTCACCTAGCATCAGAGAGCACCAATCACCACAGAAAATCTGGCTCTGAGCAGGGCAGCTACAGATATCTCTGTTTGTGGGCCACCAGCAATGCAGGGGTGAAGAATGTGCACGGAAACAAATGTATGAGGACCTCAGAAAAGAGAGGAAGAATAAAAGTGTAGCTTACTTGGAAAATAAATCCTTGTACAATGATTTACCACCTCAACTGAAATTTCAAAAATAGTGTCAGATCCTAAGTCTTCTTTTATTAGGCATCTCTGAGAGAGGGACATATTTTCACAAAGGTACATTCACTTTAAGTTAGCAAAAGTTACAGAGCAGTGACAAGGTGCTGTGCAATGAAAGGAGAGCGTATCACGCCCATGTATAACACACAACTTGCCCTTAGCCAGACAAGGAAAGGAAAGTGCCAAGGAGACACACCCTTTCCCACTGTCAATCAATATCCTGGACCTGTTAAACGAGGCAAACCCACAGAGAAACTCTACTAATTACCCTCCCCACTTTAGAACAAAAGACCTCAGCTGAGCCAGCAGAGACAAACTCAATGTTAGGAGCAAAGAGGAGGGGGCTTGATTTGAGAGAGACACAACTTTACATTTAAAAACTCGCTAAAATGCTTTATCCTGAAATATTAATGGCATCCTGAAGCGTGCTGTTTGAGCCTGCTTATGCAAGAGCTCCCAACATTCACACTCCAGCCCACAACAACTTGTTCAACAGGCTGAGAAGTGTGGTAGTTCTGAACTGAGCAGTAACTCACCTGAAGAACCATCACCCTGAAGGGCTAAGAGGATCAGAGAAGGCAAGCTACAGAAGTCACCTCTCATAGACTCTGGAATCAGTTTCTTTCTGACCAAAGAACCTTTGAGTGTCACAGTATGGGAGAGGATGAGAGGACAAGCAGTTTTGAACAAAAGCAAATAAGGAATAGCTTCCACTGCAGCACAGGTTGTCCAAGCAGAGTTATCATCACAAGTTTACATGGTTCTTATCAAAGAGAAGAATTTTGGTTTTAATACAATAAGCCATAATCTCTTCCAATTCTAGAAATAGATCCCACAATCTGTATAATCTTATCTTCCAGATGCACATTTACATTTTAGCAGGCCAGTTTCTCTCCCACACACCTTTGGAGTCTTACATAAAACTCCAGCCCCATGTGCTCTGCAGTTGTCTGCCAGTCAGCATTTACAACCATCTGGTAACAGTTGTGGCTACCAGTAGCCAGAGAGGAATTCTCCAGTAGCCTCTGAAGCTATGCCAGGTCTTCATGTATCTAATGTTCTTATTTTCCAGGGAAACAATTCTTTAGGCTTTCAAAGACAAGTCTTTTACCAGAAACTATGTGCAACATTCTCTTCTTTTAAGATGCATTGAGGGCAGCTGTTTAGAGGCAACAATAGCCCAAGGCTGAGCCAACCCAAGTTTTGCTGGTACTCAGGACATGGACCCCTGACAGCAGAGCTCAGAGTGCCCTGAATGCTGCTTCCTTCCCTGAATGCTCAGCTAAATACAGTAATGTCCCCTTTTTCACCTCACTGGATTAGACCTAGACACAGCAAAATCTCCTGACTATTCATACAGAAAGGCAATGAAAGTGGCAAGATGATCCTGTTTCCAATCAGAGATTGAGGAGCAGTTTAACATCACAACCAGACTTCATTCTGTCTTCCTTGCTCAGCTGCATTCATTTCAGATGCCGTGAGACGTGGCATGTGAACCCACATTCAATAGAAGGACAAATGGTCCTTCCCAGGAGCAGCATTAATTGTTCCTCACTGCTGATTGTCACCAACCCAGAGCTCCACGATTTCCTCTGGCTCCCTTGCTTCTGCACACAGCAACGTGTCTCAGTGCCCATGCACAGCTTGCTGAGACACTTCCCTCATTTTCTCCATCAGCTTGGCACAGGCTGGCAGGGAACTACCCTGTGCAGAAATTTGTTGCAATTTTTCCTTAGGTCCTCCTATGAGAGTGGAATTTCCAGCCAAAATGTTGTAAGTCCCAATCACACAAGTTAATCCAGTCTTGCAAGAGGAGGAAGCCCAGGTCAGAAGTTTTTACTACGTAGACAGTATTAAGTGTGGATGCAGTCTCAAGTGAACCCCACAACAAAAACATGCCCATAATGAGTTTATTTTGCTCACGTAGCAGAGTAGCAAGGTACCATCTGTGTGCTTCCCTGGCAACCTTTACTCAACTCGAACAGGTTTCCAATGGGATCCAGTCCAAGAGCCTTCTTTTCAAAATGCCAGCAAGTATCTCAAGAACTCTGAAATTCTGCCTTGATTTAGGTCTCCTTCTCATTCCTTCCTCAGCACTCCTTCCTGCTTACAGATCCTTCTACCTGTGGAGCTGATAACACTTTATCAACCCTGCTAAAATAAAGGAGGCCTTATCAGGCAGCTTTGTTTGAACTCCAGGCAGGTGGTGCTGCTGTAACAAACCGTCACTACCATGGCCTTGTCTGAACCAGGCTCTCTCCTGCACCCAGGAGTTTGCCTCATTGCTGATGCCAACACAGCAGCAAGAGAACAGAGGCTGGGTCAGCTGCACAGCAAAAAGCTCTTCTTAGCACCAGTGATCTCACAGCAACAGAACTGAGCAAAGTATCTCTTACACACCGTATTTATCACATTCATTGATTGCAGGTGCCGTGACTCACAGTGAAAGGACAAGTTTAAGAATGATTTTAGCTTGAAATCAACGAAACCAGCCTGAGCTATTCTTTAACTGTTCATCTCTACCACCCTGCTTGGCTGTGACACTGGCAAGGCAGATACTCAAGAAGAAAGCACAAGCCAAGCAGAACAGCTAAAGCAAGGGCAGGAGCAGCTGCAGGACACAGAGAGAAGTGTAAGACACCATCTCCTTTTCCCAAGAGAAGGAAGATGTTCTAACATTAATCTCAGTTTAATAAGACCAGCAGAGATCTCCCTTACACTGCTACCCCCCAAGCACTTGCAGTTTCATAAACAGGAGAGTGTTCAGGTGCACCTTGCACGCAGTAGTCAGAGAGGAAAACCAAAAGCTCCTCTAAAAAGAATTTATTTCAGTGAACCTGGAGAGACAGACAGTGAAATGAACAACTGAACAGGCTGTGGCAACACTACATGCTGGTGGCTGCCTTCCCAAAACACAAACAGTATTAAATAAAATACCAGACAGCGATTCTCCAAGAACTCTTTGAAAATAATTGAGAACTAATCACACAACTCAGGCGAGTTCACGTACTTCCAACAGCCTTGTGCTTGGAGTTACCAGGAACCGCCCACCTGCAATGAATTTGGGAATTGTGCAAACCTTGTGTGTCATTATGACTTCTATTGTGTTCTCCTTGTCATGGGGGCATGACAACACAAAGTTTCAAAATGCTGCAGCAGAACAAAGTCTTTGCACTGAACAACATTACTGCCCATGATGCAAAACCCTTTGTAGGCTTTGCTAAGAAGCGTGAATCAAACAGAAAAGTGGCTTGTAACTTTGGAGCAGCACTTTACACACAGTGGGGCGATGGAGCAAACCACAAAAGCATTTGCTTCATAAAGCAACACAAAGAGATCCAGCTATGAGAAACTTTTACATGAGAACTGAAGTTCCCACAAAGAAACCAAACCAGTGCCTCCTTTGCTATTTACTAAAAAAAAGATGAAGGTACTACAGTATCACATACTGTTATTGCCATGTATTAACTGCAAGAAATATGTTTAAAACCTCCCTTGCTCTTTGACATTTCTCAAGCCTCTGTGTCAGCCAAGAAAAGACACACCTCTTCCATAAGCAATTCGCAGAATAATTATGTTACCATACCAGAAGGCCACTGGAAGATAAAGGGCTCTCAACTGGTTTAACTCCTCCAGTACTTTTCTTTGGTCAGCTGTTACAGCAGATACAATTTGTCCAAAACCAAATAAAAGATGTTCTTCAGCACCATCCTATGAAGATACTTGAGAACTCCTCTCCCTTTCCAATACTAAGAACTACACAGAGCTACAAGCAGCACTGAGCAGGATTAGGGACTGCTCACTACTGGCACAGATCATCCTCATCTCCTCCATGGGCCAGTCTATCCTACAAGGAACGTGCCCGGATGCTCGGGGGGAGCCCTGGGATGTACCAGCACTTTGCATTCCACTTGCCAGAAGCACCAGCTTCCCGAATCAAACCTAAGATCACCAGGCAGCTGCTCTGGGCACACAGCTCCAGCTGGGACTCGGTAAAGCCAGATATTCCAGTTGACTGAAGTGCCCTCAGATGACTACAAAGAACAGCATTCCTCACCAAGTAAGACGTGACAATGGACAACTTTTACTTCTACCATCTCAGGGGAGCTGTGCCCCTGTCCTGTCAATATCCCCACACCAACACAAGGCTTTGTGCCACTGGCTGCAGAAATAGAGTCGGAAACCTGATTTAATTGCTCTACACCATCAACACCAAACACAAACGCAAAGCTTTCTCCAACGCCAAGGTGAAGGCTCAGCTCCAGAAGGGGAGAGACCAGCAACAGCCTGTTCCCATGGCACAGTGAAGGGCAACCTGAGACAAAGGCTGAACAACTTGCTTCACCGCTTTATTACACCTGTTCGCTGCCTGCTGGAAGTAACGTGCTCCTTCACCCAGCGACTTCTCACAACTTTAGGGAGAAAGAACCACTAATACTGACAAGATGCATTTAATACCGGCATAGGGCGGAAAAAAAAAAAAAAAAAAAAAAAGAGAGAGAAAATGTTAACAGACTATCCCGAGGGAGCTGGAGTCACTGCAGTCCTTGTTCTTGTGTTCTCCAAGATGCTTCGCTCGGAGCCAGCGGCAGCTCTGCAGACCTGCGGGGCCGGGCTGCGGGCAGGGGCGGGAGCGGCTCCCGCGGGGGCTCCGTGCGCCGGGAGCGGCCCCGGCCCGGAGCCGCTCGAGGGCCGCGCAGGAAGTCCCGGAGCGGCCGCTGCCACCACCGGGGAATCCCGGGATGCGCTCCGGCCGGGACACACACACACAGC
>VZTB01003126.1:510224-520632 GCA_013397245.1 Thryothorus ludovicianus | reverse complement strand
GGCGGGGCGGGGCCTGGGGCGGGGCCTGCCGCGCAAACCGCGCCCGTGGGCGGGGCCTCGCATGCAAATAAGGCCGAGCCGCGGCCCCGCCTCCCAATCAGCCGGCGCGCTCATGAATAATGCAGCAGCGCGCGCGCTGCAGCCAATCAGGGAGCGGCACGGCTCGGCCCGGGCAGCGCGGGCAGCCGGCGCCGGGAAAGGCCGGGAAAGGCGGCGGGGAAAGCCAGGGCCGGGCTCCAGGGCCCTTCCTCCCGGCTCCAGCCCCGCGAAGGGACTCCCAACCCTCCAGCCTTGCCTGGGAAAACAGGCAGGCTTTGCAAAAAGTCGAAGCTGGAGAGAGGAACGCAAGTCTCGCCGCACAGCCCCGCAGCAGCCGGCCCGAGTCCTGCTGCAGGGAACGGCAGATGGACAAGGAAGCTGTGTTTATGCAGAGGGCAATGACAGGCGAAGGTCTGCCCACTCTGCATGCATGCAAAAGCTTAAAATTACCTCTGGCAAGGGTCCCGTAACAGAATTTCACCCACGTTTCTAAAAGTGATGTTTTCCAATTAAAGATTCAGTTCTCTCTTCTTGCAGTGCTCAGCCGATTTGCATCACAGGCCAAACTGGAGCAGTGGTATCAGTCTGGATCATGCTCCTGTTCAGGGGTGGGTAAAGGCACCATCAGATGTTATGGTGCTGAGCAAGGCAGCCACAGTTTCTCAATCCTCTCATCCGTGGTTATTAAATTGTAATTGTCTTGTGCTGAATCAGGGAGTCTCTGCCCCAGTGAAACTCACTGGGTGGCTCTCGTAGAGTTCATCGATACAATTCCACCTTGGCATAAGGAGATGAGACTGATTGAAATCAACGGGAGTGAGTTTGACCTAATTCCAGGACAAACATGAGCCCTGTGGGTCAGACTGCAGCTCTCCTGGCTGCGCCTGTTCTTAGAAACTCCCTTCCCACTCTGCCTTTAATCTGTGAAACCGTCTGGGAGAATGCTGAGGGCAGCTGGGGCTGCCAACCCCGGCTTTAAGGAGAACTATCCGAGCCAAAGCACTGCTGGAAGGAGGAGGAGGAAGGGGAGGGAGTGTGGGAGGAGCCGTCAGACCCTCACCTCAGGAGAGCCCAGCAACTTTGAGCATCTGATAATAACCGGGGAGTGTGTGTGAAACGGGAGCTGGCAGCAGAGCCCCGGCATCCTCCGACCACGCAGGAGGAAGATGAACAAGGAAGAGGTGTCGTGTGCCACCAGAACCACGCGGATGTAGGGACAGGGACACCTCCAGGCTCTGAGTCACGCTGCCCTCCCCAGGAGCACAGACGGCGGAGCAGGAGCCGGGTTACACGCCCAAGGTCAGGCATTCACCAGCTACTGCTGCTCAGGTCCCAGGAGCCTCCAGTCTCTGCATAACTTAACATTTCTAGGGAAATTAAGGACCACAACAACGAGCTTGCATCGTTGGAAAAGGATATTTTTTATATTTTTTTTTATTGCTTAGCCTTCTCCACATCTTCAAAAGGAATTAGAAAATACCGAATAAAACGCATGTAAACCAGTTGCTGTTACAGCTCTGAAAACTTTGATATCAAACACAGCCATGCTTAGCTCACTTCCACCCACTGAGCAGACCTTCTGGCACCTGGCACTTTTGGCATAGAGGCTAAAGCAAATTTGGTACCTAGGTATCTTGGAGGAGAGCAGATTGGAAGGCTCACGAGGAATTTGTAGCTTTCTTCTTTATTCAGGGACCTCCCATATGCAAGAGAAATAACAGGGATCCACAGCCAGGAAAGAGGATGTTGGGCTGAAAGAGAGGCTGCAGTTCAGCCCTGGTGAGACTGTCAGATGAAGTGTGCTAATAGTGGTGGTCAAATTTTAGCATAGTTAAACACTGTGTGCCCAAAATGCATCTCAGCACAGCTGCTGCAGGAGGCCAAGCTGCTGTCTGCACTGCTCTGGGGCTTCCTGTGACCTCTGGCTGATGAAATTGTGTTCAAGGCACAGTTTCCTGCTCTGAAATGTCTGGAAACTTTCCTACAGGTGACTGACTTTATGGCTGTGCCTTTTTCAGACCAGAATCTGGTCTGATGGTCGCTGGCACAGCTGAATGACAGAGGCTCAGGCCACCAGCAGTGATCAGCTTATCCTGTCCCTGACTGACCTCAGTGACACTCCAACCATTCCATTGGTGTAGCACAGTGGGTTCTTTAGATGTGACAAAAGGATCACCAACAAAGTGTTTTCCAATGGTCCACAGTCAGCCAAAGATGACTCAGGAAAGGCAGGCTGGTGGTCCTGTGAGGTGAAAAAGCTGGAGAGCCAGTGGCTTCAAGAACAAAGCAGTGCTTACTCCAGCCTAGAAACGCCCAGCTAAGCCAAACACACTTGTGTGCTGTAAATTAAACATGCCTGAGCCATCTGGCTGGGTGAAGTCTGTAACAGCCAAAGTGGCCAACTTCCCAAGGTTCCAGTTATCACAGGCTCTGTTTTCTGTAATATTTCACTGATCACGAAAACAACTCCTGAGTAAATCTTTTCCCTTCATCCCATTTCTGCAGTGACAGCAACTTCAGTGATTAACATCAACGGGCAGCTTGAACTCCTTCAGTGAATAGAAGGTGATTTCTCCATGATCCACCAGAGCAAAGACCAGCGGGACGTCCCCGCTCAGATACGTCACCTGCTTCAACGCCCGCAGGGATGGGATCTGCTCATCAAAGCTACAGAGAGAAAAAAAACATCCTGTTTGTTCTCCAAGCAGGAGGAACAGAGGCAAAGCTGTCCTGGCCAGCCACCACAAGAGCTCCCTTTGGCCTGAGGAGCTGGTAGTGATCCTCCCCACCCATTTCAGTCCAAGCAGGAGGCTGCCAGCCCTAAGAGTGAGGATCCAGCATGATGGGAACTGGGAGCTGTTGAATCCTTTGCCAAAAACAAGGATAACTGCACATGCTGTGCCCTTTAGATGTGGCTAGCAGAGATATTGGCAAATGGCCAATCCACTGCAATCTTAATACCTTTGTGCTGGGAAGATCTTTAGGTTGCTGGGATCAACATCTGACCTGCTTTTCCCTCCTTTTAATTCTGCAGTCTGTTTGCTCATCGATGAAAATATTTATGCAACAAGGATCATCCTACTGGCTCATGACATACCTTGGTAAAACTGCATTACCACCTTCCTTGCTCTGTCTACTACAGCTGCAGAGAGCAGAGGGACAGTTTTAGTAAAGCAAAATGAGTAAGGCAGAAACTGAACTTTGTACCCAGCTACAGAGTTTAAGTATCAGGTTCTGGATCCAGCAAGAAAGAGGACACCTACCCTCTGTTCTTAGTGATCCTAACATTACACTTGACAAAGATCAAAATACTGAAGCCATGGCTCAGAGCCTGTAGCAAGATCTGGGGAGGTTCATCTCTGCAGAAATCCGCAGTGATCTGCAGTGACTGAGGATTCAGCTCTGGGTTCTACCTGAATTTCACAAGCATTGCATAAAAGCTGTGCCTTCTTTCTCCTGACTCCCAGTAATACTCAGACATGAGCAGCAACCAGATGACCAAATAGTGTGGATTGAGTGCAAGGGTGGGGGAAGAAGGGGAACTGTCAGCCACAGCCTCCAACAAAGGAGGAGGAACTGGAAATAAACAAAAAAAAAAAATCCTGGGCAGGACCGACCTCCAGGGAGACACTCAGACGATCCGTAAAGCTCACAAGATGCTGGGTCATTTACAGATCATTAGGACTTCGTTTCCACAACAACAACTGCAAAGTTTCAGAAACAGCACAAGACTCATGGGTACCTCCGAACACACATCCTGACATGGGGCTTCCCAGGGTTTGTCTTCTTAAACTTGGACACAGCATCTGCTTGATACACGTTGAAGTCGATCTTCATGGCCTCTGGGTCCTCCTGAAGCCTGCAGGGGAACACACCCACACAGGTATGGGATCGAAACACCGCAGGGTACCGGTACAGCAAGAAAAGAGCAAAAACTCCCTTTAGTTTGGGTGTAGTTTTTACTTTGGGTCCCTTTTTTTTAGTTTTTTTTAGTTTGGGTCCCTTGAAAGGCTTCACTCCTCAAAGGACTGACCCTGCAGCTGTTTTAATCACTTTCCAGAGCTTTCCTGTAGTCAGACCAGAGCAAGATCCTGGCTCACATCTACCCCAGGCCCTTGCAAGAAGCAGCACTAACAGACAGGAGCAAAGCACTGCACACAAGCACCACAGACTCTGAGGCAGGAGCAGAACCCAAAGTCCCAAAGCCAAGGTTTCATAACCACTAAAAGCAGGGATGGCAGCACATTCCAGGGATGAAGCACAGGTGAATCCAAATCAAACCTCTGGAGGATACCTGGCTGGGGTGCAAAGAGGGGAGGACAGGAGAGGAATCCTGCTTTTTAATTGGCCTGGAAAGTTCAAGCTCTGTTGCTGCAGGACCTGGTACTTCATGGAAATGTCACCCCCTCACTAGAAATGTAAGGGGGTCATAGAGCAGAGCACTGGATTCTCTCAGCACCCTGGATGTGAGGCAGCTCCCAAACTGCTGCTGGGAGCACCTCACAGACCTCACAAGCAGAGACAGTCACAGAGCACTCCCCACTCCCCAACAGCTCCAAGCTGACTGGCTGGATACTAACCAGGAGGCTCCATCCAGGATGTGTGAGGGCTGCAGCACACTGATCTGCTGGAGGAGCTCAGCTGGAGGGAGAAGGAACGGGAAAGGATCAGACCAGCAATTTCCCTCCCAGGGCACTCCACACCACCCAAGAGCCTTCCTCCTCTGACAATGGCTGGCAGCTCCACAGTCACCACTGGCTACTTCAAAGACCTCAACTTCCTCATCTCCTCCCAGCACACAGCCCAGACACTCTGCAGTTGCTTTGCATTTTGCTGGCCCTGACTGCAATGTCTAACAGCCCAGCAGGAAGGACTGCAGTACAGCAGGACATGGGGAATGGATTAGAAGCCCTCCCAAGGCCCTGTTTATCCTGGCACTTGAGTGGGCTATAGAAAGATTCTCCTGCTCAAAGTACTGTCCCCAAAACTCATGTTCAGCTTCTCTATGTCATCCCTTTTGCTGCTGCATACCAGGCACTCTTCCTCAGAGCTGGGGGAAGAGAATGGTCCCTGGCAAGTTCCCAGAGCCACTACCTGGCGAGGTCACTTCTTCTGGCCGCAGCAGTGGTGTGACAGCTTGGTCCCAGAGGTGTGATGGTCGTTTCCAAACCCTCTGCTGTCTCCTGTGCTCCAAGAGG
Organism: Thryothorus ludovicianus; assembly: GCA_013397245.1. NCBI lineage: Eukaryota > Metazoa > Chordata > Aves > Passeriformes > Certhiidae > Thryothorus > Thryothorus ludovicianus. Next base: position 515,395 of record VZTB01003126.1, on the reverse strand, counting down.
GCTTTGTACTCCTGCCAGTTGGAGCAGCGCCTCACCTCCTGGTCAGCATTGACACTGCTCCTGTACCTGCTCTCCCTCTCCCGCTGCCTCCTCTCCTTCCGTGACAGCTTCTCCTGTTTCTGGTTGATCCTCGTGCACCAGGAAGCTGCATCCACCTCCCTGCTTGGCACGTTCTCTGGCAGGAGCCCGTTGTCAGGGGAGGGCAGATGTGTGCATGGCTGGTCTGAGGCCACGTTGGGAAAGGTGATGGTGCTGAAATCCCAGCGGGGTGCATGGGTGCCAGTGCTGCTCTCCTTGTGGTCTCCAGCCTGCCTGCTGGAGAAGCTCAGAGAGTCCTTTAGTCCTGTATCGAGAGAAACTTGACTCCTCTTCTGCATTGACTCCTCCTCTGCAATGCCAGCATCTGATTCCTTTGGCTTCACTGACAAGGGCTTTTCATCTGGGGGAATGGAGTCTCCACAGTCATCTCCATCTTTGCTGGAGGTCCCTTCAGCTTCTGGAAGGGCATCATGTACTTTATGTTTCTTCTCACACAACCTAAAGACAAAAGAACAGTGAAAACTTCAGGGAGAGCATGTGGTGGAACTTTCTTTCCTTTAAATCCTGCCTGCTCCCTGCTAACAGGAAATGCAGTCTGTCAGGCCTGAAAGAAGGACAGCAAAGGTGGCAGGAACCCCCAGACAGGTCTGCAAAACCTTGCCAACAATCTCATCTGTGAGACAAATGAGAAAAGAAAAAAAAAAAGCAAGCTAAAACTAGACAGTGAATGCCAATGCAGAATAAACTTCTGAGAAGTCCTGCACAAGGTTTGACTTCAACGCCCAAGAGAATCCCAGCCTTGATTTGGACTGACAATATTCCCAACCTGCCACTCCAGGTCCACACCCCAGACACTGACCCAAACACCTCCATGCAAACGTGATGGACTTCAGCCAAATCAGCACAGGCCAGGCAGAAACCTGCCTGCCAGCACCTCTGACTGGTGTGAGATTCAGATCCTGATTCCAAAGAAGATGGGGCATTTCTCAGACCAGCAGTTTAATCTCCCAGTTCCTACAATTCCACAACTCCTCAGGCACTGATTTACTGTCAACAGAGACTCTCCAGCCTCTTCCTCCCTGTTTCTGAAAGGCTGACGCCACCTCCTGGGAACTGACAGAATTATGAGCAAAATTATTCATTGTCAGTGTGTGGTGACGTGTTGGATGTGTGCAAGCCCCAAAATGCAACTCTGCTCTCTGCTGTTGAGTTTTGGCAGGTAAATTGGACTGAGGAGGTGGATAAATGCAAGATGTGCACTGTGGTAGCTGTGCTCCTGCTAAAAAAAGAGTAGGGGGAGGCACCTGACACGTGTTCCTTTTGCACTGACCTGTCCACCCTTCTCTGGTGGCATCTCAGCACCATAGTTGAGGGACATGGGGGTAATTTGTCCCTATTAGCCCCAGCATGAAGCACATGTGACAAAAGGGAACACTGCGAAGCATTCAGGACAAGTGCTGCACCGCCTGGGGACAGCCAAGAGCAACTGTGCCAGACAAGGTCACCCCCAGGAGGAGGGCCTGGGGAGGGGACACTGCAGCAAAGCAGCTGCTCCTGAGCCAGCATGGGATGGGAGGAGGCTTTGGGCCACATCCTCACCGGGGGCTGGAACTCCTCCTCCTCTTGCGATGGTGTTTCCCAGAGCTCTTGCAGTGACTTTCCAAGTTCAGCTGCCTCTCGTAGGGAGATGGGACAGTGCTGGAAGGAGAGACCAACACGAGGGCTGAGAGCAGGGTGAGGTAGTGGAACTACCTTCTGCTCAGCCCCCAGGATACAGCAAGCAAAGGCACAGAATCTGCCCAAGTGAGACCAGGATGGCCCTCAGTTCATGCCCCATTTCATGTTCCAAATCACCTCCTCAGGAGGGAGGAGCAAGGAAGGGTAGAGCGCCACTTTTAGCCTTTAATCCTCCCAAGAGGTGGAATGCAGGACCAAAGTCCTCTTCTCTGCCATTCCCTGGGGCCAGGCAGTGGGTACAGAGAGTCTCAGGGTCTTCAGGATGGAGAAAGCAGCACGGGAAGGAAAAGTTGGTTACCTGGGGTCGAATCTCAGTACAATATAACCCAGTTGCTTCAAGTGGCTGAACACCTTAGAGCAAAGGAAAGCAAGAAGGTTAAATGACAGCCCTAAACACAAACAATTTACTTCAGTTCCACTACAACTGAGTGAACACAGTGTGGCACTGGCAGAGGAGAAAATGCCAGGGGCTAGGACCCAAAGCAAAGGTGGGGAAACAGGAAATGAACATCTGGAAGAAGATGAGTGGGAACAACTGAGGATGACTTCCCTCCCCTTCCCTCCCAGATCATCCTACCCTGCTTCCAGCCACTGGAAGAGCTTGTGTGGCAGAGGCTGGGCTTTCTGCCTTCATCCTCCTGCAACAGCTGGAGGTCCCCACACACCTGGTAATGTGACAGGCTCATTGCCTCCTGGCACAACAGGGTCTCATAGGCTTCCTGGATTGACAGGGACACATCTCTGTAAAAGAGCTGGACAGAGCCCTGCAGGGCAGAAGCTTGGTGTGAATCACAGGAACAAATCTATGCAAGCTCACACCAGTCCTTTCCCACTGGTCCTAACAGCTGCTCCCAGCATCCTCCCTGACACGATATCCATCTCTCCCCAAGTGCCACCTGGACTTTTTCACATTCCCTTTTTCAAACCCATTTTCCCCATACCCTGGTTTGATCAGGCAGATAAGAAATTCAAACCTACAGCTCTCAGCTCCTGCATTTTTTTGGAAGACGCAGCTGGGAGTAAAATGCTCAGCTGATAAAACAACCTCTGCTTGGAGAGATAAATTAACTTTGAAGATCTAAGTGATTGAGAGGACAGCACAACAACAAAAGCACTTATGATCAGCATAACTGCAAAGTGGAGCAGAGGAATGAATGGCAGCTTCAGGTGGCATCAACTGTTCCCTCCTCAGAAGCATTTACTTCCTTTACAGACCCAGAAACCCCATAGGTAACTTCCCCAGGGGCTCTTTTAGGCTACACCTCATTTTCCTCCTTTTTGTTTTGTTTTTTTAATGGCCTTAACTCATAAAGAAAACAAAATCCAAGGAGCCACACCTTTTCCATGACATGGGCTGAAGGCATCTCACTGGTCTCTTCTGCTTTTGGGGGGATTTTGTACTCAGCATCTGACTAAACTATTTATTTCCATCAATTTGTTTACAAACTATTTATCAGAATTCCAGGGGTAAAAAAGCCCCAACTTTGCTGCCAGGATTTAAAGGATGGCATTAGATGCTCACAATCTGTTTGTTTAGCTGAGGGATAAAAGTTCCCTTGAGATCAATGCACCAATTCTACTGATAGCAGGCTTTGGTGGAGAGACCAAAAAAACCCTCTCTACAGCAAAGAAGTCCAGCTTAGCCCTAAGCAGCATTTCTGCAAGCAGAGAAGCACTGAACACAACATGGTCTCACTAATCTGTCTGCCACATTTGAATTTCTTTCTGCCATATATACTGGGAAGAAATCCTAAGCAGCAAGCCCAAAGATCTCTGCTTAAGCTGAATGAACTGGCCATAGATCCAACTAACACACTCTGTCAGTGACACTGAGGCTGCTTGAGAGGACAAGGTAAGAACCCTGGTGACAAACAGCTCCATCAGCATCACACTAAAAGAGACAATTCCTTGAGAATTAGATGTTTATCAGTTGCTACAGCTCCTCCAATCACTCAGTGAGGACCCAGTGCCCCCATCCTACTTACACACTCCAGCAGGTACAGAGCTTCCTCGGGCAGCAGACATTGTTTGCCTCGTTCTGAGAACCCCATGGTGTGCCAAAACTTCCCCTGGAACACGAGGACAAATCTCTGATGGGCTCTGGCTGTTCCCTGCTGACAGCCAGGCTCCCTCCCATTGCAAGAAGCAAATTAAGGAATCTGTGAGGCAGCAGGAGATGATGGCACTGAGTACACTCTGTGGCACTCACCGCAGGGGACTTCAGCTCCACGATGCCCTGATCTGGCTTCCACTCAGCTTTCACCAGATTCCCCCTGAGAAGGTTAAAGATTAGTTTGTTACTGCTAGTGTGGCCTACAATCAGCTCCTGCTGTAGAAACATAACAAGCTCAGGAAGGTGTCAAAAGGCAGGAAATTTCCAGGGGGCATTTTTACAAGATATTAAAAAGACATCATCCTCTGGACCTAGCAGCACCAGTTTATCATCACCAACCAGTTAAAAGTGTCTTCAGTCAGCACCACAGAGATATGTCCATAGGCTACAGCAACTTGCTGGAGATGCGTGGCCTAAGCCAGGATATGTGGATATTAAGGGACTAACACAGGGTGCTCAGGGAAGCCGTGGCCACATTCCTGGAAGTGTTCAAGACCAGGTTGGATGGGGCTCTGAGCAACCTGGTCTAATGGAAGGTGTCCTTGCCTATGGCAGAGGGTCCAATGGGGTCATCTTTAAGGTTCTTTCTACCCCAAACCTATCTGTGATTCTGTATCATACAATTATTCAGCTCCTGCTAAAACACCCTCAAATCACTGCACCCCACCCACGGGGACTCACAAGGAAAAATTAATAGCTGCAGGCCAAGCAGAGAAGGTGGTGCTGAGAGGCAGCTGTGAATGTCTCCCAAGTGATAAGTGCCAAAGTCTGGCAGCACAGTTGAAACCATCAAAACTGATAAACCAGGGACACTGACACCTGGTCAAATCTGCACAAGGGCACACAGGAGCATCAACAGTACTTGGACCATGCCCAGGGAGGCAGTGGATGCTATCTGCAAAGGCTTCAGGATCATACATACACCTATGCAAACCAAGAGCCCTGTGAGGGACTTTCAGAAGCCCCAGGTGTGCCAGCATGTCCCTGTGCTCCTGCAGGGACAGCCAGGCTGTGTCGCACTGCTGCTGCTCCAACCCGGGCACTGAGTGCAGGAGGGGCTTACTGTGCTGACCAACACCTCCTGCGACCGACAGCTCAATCCCATGTGCCAGCCCCCAGCTGTGCTCTGACCGCCGGGGTCACCCACGGGATGGATGCACTTACGGCCGCTCCGGGCGCTCCTCCGACAGCAGCCGCCACTGCTCCTCGCAGCAGCGCCGCAGCCTCTCGGCCTGCCGGGCCGAGCCGTCGGCGAGGGAATCCTTCTGCCCACCGGGGCTCC
>VZTB01003126.1:477031-508549 GCA_013397245.1 Thryothorus ludovicianus | reverse complement strand
AATAAACAAAATTATTTCTAATTAATATTAGTCCCCGGCTTGGATATCTGCTCTGTCTGTGGCTTCTGGGGAGCAGTGCAGCACCTGTCCCTCCCCTCTTTCCCCCAGCCATGCTGCTCACAGCACCTTCCATCACGTTTTTCCCCCTTTCTCCTCGCTGCATTTTGCCCTTTCTTAAATACATTTCCCCAAAGGAAAATACATTCCTAAATAATAAATCCTTAGTAATAATAATAATGTAAATAATTATTAAATTCTCATAAATGCTTAAAATCTTATAAATGCAATAAATTATTCAGTACATTTCCATGGCATCACTGACAGGCTCAGCTGTGCCCTGCTGTGGGGCTGTTGGAACCATGCGGAACCAGCCAGAAGTTTCTGGAAGTGGCTGTGTCCTGCCCACTGGGGCAGGAGGATTGTCCCTTCAGGGGTGTCACTATTTCTCCTGTCTCAAGCTCCAGCAGTGGCTGGTGCTATCAACTGCCTGGAGTGTGCAGGGATCCAGTGGGGCTGGAAAAAATGAAATCACGAAGGCACCACAGCCTCACACCTCTGCCAGCATGGCTGCACTGGCTGTCAGGGAAGGCAAGGACAGACCTGATGGGGAAACACACCAAAAGTTCAAGTTTCACCTCAAACCCGTCTCTGGCTGCTGTGGGAGATCTCACAGGAGGCTCTGAGCCTCAAGCAGGAAAAACTCAGCTTTTCTCCCCCCCAGAGTCCCTGGCTTCAGCTGTGGTTTCCCAATAAAAGCCCTTTGACAAGATGCCAACATAGGGAGATGGATGTAAAAACCATTCCACTGAAATGATTTAATTTTTGCTTCCTGCCTCATTATTTCCTCCTCCTGAATTGAGCCTTCACCTTGTGAGGGGGGTCAAGTGATTTTGGCCAGTAGTGCCTCACCATGGTGTGTGAGGGACAAAAACCCATGGATGGGGTGAGGGGCAGAAGGCTGTGCAGGAGCACTGCTTTTTCACCCTGAATTCCAAAAAATACATGTAGTTTGGAGACTGCTTGGACTGCCTGATTATCACATAATCCCAGGACTCCACATCCTGTGGCTTTCAACTTTCGGGCTGTCACCCCTTTGTTTAGCTCAGTCCTCCCTTAAAATAGCTGTGTTTAAATTGCTCAGGGAAAAGCTCTGATCCAGAATTTGCTTTTGTCACCCACTGTGATTACAAGACCCAGAAATGTCAAGACTAATCTCAGTTCATGTTCCTTTTTAATACTGGGATTTTAGCTGTCATGTGGTGGGGGGCACCCACCCTTGTTGGGATGGGACTCACATTCTCCCCAGCTGAATCCTCTCATCAGCCCTAATTCCCAGTGTCATCAGCTGGGTGTGGGTGGTCCTGGGGGCTGCACTTCCTATTCTCCACTTACAAATAGAGGCTGAGGTGGATCACTTTCTCCCCTGTCCATGTTCTGGGTTTGAGTTAGGACTTTTAACATTAGGTTTCTGTCCAGTGGCTTTGAAACTCTTAACTCTGCTGCTTGAGGTGGGTTTTTTTTTGGGGTTTTTATATGGGTTTCTTCCCTTAAATTTGTGGACTTTTTACCTTTGGTCAGGGTTTGAACCTGAATGCATTTTGAGTAGAGCTTGACTGTCCTGGGTTCTCTTTGTGGACAAGGTTGTGAAAAGAAGTTAAAATAATGCTCACTGAGCTGAGCAGTGGTAAAACCTGGTGTTAGGGGGGAATGGTCTGCTCAGGAGGTCCTGGGAGCCCAAATAATAATGGACTGTGAGCCTGGATGTTGCTGGGAAGGAAGAGTGTGGTTGTGTGGCACCAGGGAGCAGAGCAGGATCCAGCCCTCGCTGCCTGGGTGGCAGGAGAAGCCGTGGAGGAAGATGATGGTGGAGGCCAAAGCTGCTCCTGACTTCCCTGTTGGACACTGACCTCATCCCAAGCAAGAAAGAGCTTGATTTGACTGGAGAGACACCACTCTGAACAAACCAGAGCAGTGCATGTGGGCTCTTGGAGCAGGTGAGTGTGGTGCATTGCCCACTTTGGTGGTTTTTTTTTCTTATTGGAGAAAAATGTTAATAAAGTTAAAAAAGACCTTTAGGATTAAAAATGGGGGCTGGCTGCCTCTTCTGAACAGGACATCCTGCTCCTGGTTCTCCCTCCTCCTTCTGACCCTGCTCCAGAGGGAGCAGAGCTGCGTGTGAGGATGGATTTGAGTCCTTCCAGTCCTTTTCCGTTGTGCTCAAGTTGTGTTTGTGCAGTCCTCATATTCACAAGCTCCTTGTGGTTAACTCCTGGATGAACTTGGTTTAAATACACTCAGTGTTGGCTTTTTTTTTTTTAAACAGGAGAAGGTTTGGCCTTGGGATTGTTTTTCTAGTTTCATGTAGCACAGCCAGGTGGGAATTGCATGCTCTGTGCTGGAGCAGAGCAGCTCTGCCAGGTACAGCTACCTGCTTTAATCCCTGTGTTAACAAACCCTGAAGTTCCTGGCAGGGTGTTTGGAAATTTTTTAGTAATTCTGCAAAAACCAGCTATGCCTCAGACTTTACAAAAGGTAACACTTGGAAAACAGTGTCAGAGATGGATAGCATGGCCCATCCTCTTGCCTTCATTGCAACCCGTGGAGTATGTTCTGATAGCAGAAGGATTTGTGTGTAGATGCTTTGTGTGATTTGGGACAGAAAACGATGCTGCAAATGTTCAAGGCTAATTTGGATGGGGCTTTGAGCAGCTGGGTCCAGTGGAAGTTGTCCCTGCTCAATGCAGGGGTCTGGACAGGGATGAACTTTAAGGTCCCTTCCAACCCAAACCATTCTGTGAAACTCCCTAAAACTGGCCAGTGCTTCAATCCTTGTGTGTCTTGCAATATCTGTGGTGTTATCACAGTTACCCTGAGCTATGCCCACATCATCACTGCCCAACAAACCTGTAATCATAGCTGTAGTTCAGCAGTCACCTGATTTTAATTATACCTAATTATATTCTAGTAGAAACATCTCAATTCTGAGCCTTCAGAGCATCATTTAGACAACTTAAACTTCTTACCCTGAGAAGGGGTGGTTTGGCAGTCCATTCCTACAGGATTTGGCAGACCTTGAACACACACTGAAGTATTTGGGTTTGGATGCAAAGCAGGTAATGGTGTCAGGTGTTACAGCTTGTCTGGGAGGTGTGGGATCTGTCTGTTTTCTAGCCTCACCTGGGAGTCTTTTGGCAAATTCCTTATTGCTTTGGGCTGCCTGTGGTCAGTCCCACAGCATGTTGCAGCTGGGAGTTTGAGCAGGGCAATGGAAAAGGACTTTTTTTCAAAAAGGAGGGTTTCTGTGCTAAACCCCTGTTGTCACTCATCAGGGCTGGGCTTGGAAACTAGAAGGAGATTTAAAAAAACAAAAAACCCAAACAAACATGTCTTTGAGGACAGGACTTTGAGGATTAAGCAATTAATACCTCTCCATAACCACTACGTGCTCTGGTTTGCTGACATCTACCACTGCCTCCTGATGGCTGAGAAATGGAAAGAGCTTAAATTTCACTCTGTCTTCTAAATTTATGGTAGAAATCGCCTCCTTTCCATACTGCAGGACAATTCTTTGGGCTCTGCACAGTGGCAGGAAAACAGAGTTAATATCATTATGCAGGGCTGTGGTACACAATCAGCTGCTGGAAACCCCAGTACTGATCTGAATCTGGGCTTTCAAATGCTCCTGTGTGACTTTCTGGAGCTGCTGTCTGTTAGGCATCTAAGGATTTATTTACAACCACTTACTGGAAACTGCACTTTGTTAATTACATGTGAAAACCACGGTCTGAGTCTGAAAGATTGATTGAAATAGTCAGGAGTCTTTTTACCCCAGTGATGTGCTGGGCTGGGAGAAATGCTGAGTTATTTCTGTCTGGAGAGAGTGGTTGAAGCTTTCCTCATTTCCCCAATTTGCCTTGGCATCCTCCTCGTGGTTCAGATGGACAGACTGACACTGGAGTGCCCGCCTGGGGTGAAGGAGCCTCACTGTGCAGATTCTAAGGCTGCAGTTTATGCTCCTTGCTCAAGTTTCATGTGTTTGTGCTCACCAGGTAGCTGGAAATGTCTTCCCTGGCTTGGTCTGGAGAAGCACTCAAAATCCTGCTTTGTGCTGGGTATTCTATGAAAGGAAATGCCTTCAGGTTGGAGAGTGAGTCAGGACACCCAGGGTGCCTTTGGCTTGTGCTGGAGACTGAGAGGGAGAAAATATTGTTTAAGGCAAGGAATTGGGAGATTAAGGATCTGCTCTGCAGTGTCTCCTTAGCTTGTGATGCTTCAGGCTATTCCTCACCTGTTCAGTGCACACCAGGCTTAAAACCAAGTGGAATGAAGAATTCATGCCATGCTTGTGTGGCTGAGTCCAGAAGCAGAGTGAGATGTGCAGCAGCAGGTGATTGTGTGCTCAGAAAGTCTGAAAACCTGTGCAGGGTCTGCACCAGCAGTGCCAGGACCACTGAATTCTCTTCTGTGTCTGTGTTTCAAAGGTCTCTGCTTCGTTTATTTGGAATGCTGGTGTGTACCTCCCTGAGCTCTTCAGTTTAATTCAAGTGCTCCAGCAAAAGTTTGGAGTAATGATGGTATTTTAACAGCTCCAACAAACAAATCAGCCTTGTGAACAGAGTGCCACCTACAGCACTGAGACTGGCTGAGACAGCTTCAATTACAGCTCTGCAGCAGGTTCATTTGTCCTTGGTACACAGGGCTAAAGAGGATGCTGCTGGATTCCTTCTCTTATGGGAAGCAAACTTACTGGCTGGAGTGGGAAGGGATGAGTCTCCAGCTGGCAGCTGGTGTGAAGCAGGACCCGAGGGGAGGGAAGTAAGGCTGGCTGTGATTATGTGATTATGCTTCGTGCTGTTTGAAAACTGGGCTGCTGCTTGAAAGCTGGCCCATGGCAGCACTGGTGGGGTGGGCTGGAGGAGCTGGCATGCCCTGCTCTGAGGAGCAAGGTGGGAGGAGGCTTCATGTGATGATTATTGACTCCTCTCTGGTGCTGCTGCTCTTTCTCCACCAGGTTTAAATCCATAGCAGCTTTTCAATGCTGGGAGAAAGTTTGCCACTATATAACACTTGCAACCCCTTTTGGTCTCCTTGTCTCCAGGGTGTGTGGCTTTAGCAGCCAAGCCAGGAGTCTGGGGGTTGATATGATGCCCAGAAGGTCTTTGATCCCAACTGTCCCACTTCTTGTGGGATCCTGCAGAGTGCCCTGTCTTTGGGGCCATAAAAATATATTAAATTAAATTAAAGACTCTGACCCGTGCTCAGGGCTGGCCCAGCCAAGTGCTGCTTCTTGCATTTGAAGCTGTGCACAACTTTCAGAGCCTACACCCAAGGCTGTTCTGTGGCTGTAACTCCTTCTTGTTTTAAACTTATAACCTGAGAATTTTCTCTTGAATGTGTCCATGGTATTTTGTGTGATTGGATTCCATCTGGAGTAAAGAGGCAGGTTTGTAGGAGTGGTGCATTTCTGCACTGGAAGAACTGTGCAAATTGAAAATCACTCAGTGCCTGAGGGCTGTTATCGTTCTGCCAGTCACGTATGGGTCTGGGTGCAGATTGTAAAGGCAGTTGTCTGCCTTTTGCTCTTCAACAAGGCTTGATGCTGGAGGATAGAGTAATTTTCACCTGACACAGCAAAGGTATTTTTTTTAGTCCTCTAAGCTCACATGGCAGCAGATGTGTTAGATGGAGCACTTGGGGAAGATAAGGAGTCCAGTCTGTGTGTGCAGCAGCCCTGGAATATTTGGATGAATATTGTATGTGACAGCTCCTGCCACACGCCAGGGACTGTCCTATAAATCTTTCCCAATAACCAAGCTGCTTTCCCCCTCTTCTCCCATAAATTTGTTGCTAAAATTTGAACTAATTTGAAAACTTGCATGCATGCTGGACCCTACTGGCTGTGCTTGTCTCAGAGAAGTTGGTGGAGCTTCTGGCTGTTTTGGGGAGTAGTTTATGTCCTGACAGCTGCTGGTCTTCTTGGGGGCATTGAGCTTCACAAGAGCAGTGGGGTGCAAGGGCTGTGCCTCTCACTAAAAAACTCTGCACCCTTGAGCTGTGCTTCACATGTGGCACCAGAACAGCTCTCCTTGGTGTGCAGCTAAATTAATGGGTTTTTAAAATTAATTTCAGTTGGGAGCACAGAGAACTGGTGTCAGGAATCTCTCAGTGTCCATCTATGAGGTTTTAAAAGGTGTGCTCAGGCTGGACTTGGGGGACAGGCTGGCATGCAATCTTTGCATGTAGTGCTCTGAACAGCAGCTTGGAAAAGTGAAGGTGATGCCACTGAAGTGAACAGCCATGCTCCTTTCTCCTGAAAGCCTCATTTTCCTTTGTTCAGGCATTGCTGGGAGCTGTCAGTAGCTGTAGGGATGGGTAGGTTTAACCAAGAAGCTGTTCCAGCAGAAATGGCTGCACAGTGTCAACTCGAGCCAGGTATAATTTTATCCTAATGCAACTGGAGAGAGTTGTTGTTTTTTTTTTTTCCCTTGGTACACTCCTGAAAGAAGATGGAATTCATGCTGCAATACCTGGCAGCAAGCTGCCCAGCACACAGGAGACAGCATGAGGATGGAGTTGAGTTGGAATTGACCTGCAATGTGTGTGAGCAATGATCCCACCAGCCCGGCAGGATTTGGGATGGGAACAGGTTGAGCCCTTTGGCTACACCTACACACCCAAGGGTAACCCCTGGACACAGAACCCCTTCTGTTATCAGTGTGCAAGGCTGTAACAGGATGCCTGCCCTGGCTGATAGTGCCAGAGTGCAACACTGCTATGGGATGGGTGAAATGCAGGAGCCTCCAAGGGGGTGGAGGATGGGGAAAGATTCCCTTCCCTTTGCTGCTGGCTGGGAAGGAGGATTGGTTTTAGGGTGGAGGGCAAGGGCAGGGGGGTGATTTGTTCCCCCCTTTAGGCCAGAAATGCTAAAGTGACTCCCACACCTTTAGTATCAGGAGTTTTTAAAAGGATGCTGAAAGTTTGGAAGGCATGTGGAGGGAAATGCCTTGGAGGGTAGGAATGCAAGAACTCAATCTGCTTAGTCCTTATCAAATGAAGGTCTGGGTGACTTAATTACACTTAAGTACTTTTCCTGATAACAAAGACCACTCTAATCCTGCAAAAAAAAAAAAAAGGCACAATGAGAGCTTGTCTGAAGGATAAAATCAGACCAATTGCAACCAGAAATACTGGGCAATCTGCTGAGGACTTCCACCCCAAAGGGGGAAATTCTGTCTCCTGGTGGGGAGGCATGAATTGGCCGGACTTGTCTTGCATATTGACTAAACCAAGCAGCTGATTTGACTGAAAAAGACAATCATTGGAGTGGTCAGGTGGGAAGGGAGGTGTTTCCCACCATGGAGTGAGGGCAGTGGGCTCTGTTTTCAGCACCATGAGGCTGTAGGGTCCAAGTTCTGGGGTTTCAGACATCTGGCCAATGTTTTTGTACTGGCTGTGACAAAGCAGTTGTGCAGATAATGGGTTGATGGTCCTGCCTCGGTCTCAACATCCACAAACTGGGGTCCAGAGTGTGTTCAGTGAGCTGGAGGCAGACCTGGTGTTCCCTGGTGCTGAGGTTGCTGGAGGCAGCAGGTGGAAAGCAGCCTGTGCTCACATGAGAGCAGAGAAATTGCTTCTGCTGGCTCTGTTTTTTTGCACTTTTAATGCTGCTGTTGGCATTAGAAGGGCATTGTATACAGATTATTCATACCCTGTGAATAACTCCAGAGTGCTGTGTGCTGGATCTTGAATTCAGTTGCACCCAGCACTTCAGCTATGCTGAAGCCAAGGGAGCTGTGCTGACAGATCTGAGGAAAGTCAGAATTTGGTATTAAATAAATCTGCATCTGTTTCCAAAGCATGGCTATAGAACAGGAACAGCGTGATCCCTGCTGCTGGCATAATTCCATTTAAATGGTATATCTGCAGATGGAAAAGCTGCTGGTGGATCTGCCTAGTGCTGGGGAGAGAAATGGAGCACCAGGCTTAGAATACCTGTAAAAAAAGTTTTTTGTCTTTTCTTTGTGGACTGGAGATGAAAGCTTTGTGGGCCAAGCAGCTGTCCTGCTGCAAGGAGGTAACAGGGATTCCAAAGAGGATACAGGAGCATGGAAAAGCCCACCTAAAATGCCCCTCTCTCCAATTCTCCCTGATGCTGGAGAGACACCAGATCTGAGCCCTGTGTGTAGAGATTAAATGAGATGGCTGTGGCACCACTCTGGGATAGAAAACCTCCAGGGAAGCTTTGCTCTTGATGAGATGCATTTACAAGAAAATGGAGTGTGTTTCTCTGGCATTGGAAATTCCACCTGCAAATGCAGCCCTGGGGCTGAAGGCTGCTTGGTTCCTCTTTCAGCTCTAGCAAGGCTCCAGAAATCTGATGATGCCTTTGAGGAAGGATCCTTGTTTAATTAAGTTGTAACTATTGGGAGGCCAGTGAGTAATTTCCTTTGTTAGCTGCTGCCTTGCTTGGGGAATGGCTCACCTTGTAATTAATGAAACCTCTCCCTTCTGCCGTGAATGGAAAACTGTCTGGGGACTAATGAAGGCCCAGACCCTCTCAGAGGTGCCCTTGCTGCTTAGGTATACCAAAGATGCAAATGGTTTTTGTGGGGAACAGACCACCTAGCAGCAAAGCATCCAGCTCCCAGGCAAGCAGGTAAATAAACTGGATGTGTCAGCCCCAAGGATAAATAATTCCTAGGGGAGAATGGAGATGTCTCCAAGAGGTGTTGGAGGAGCAGGATTGCAGGACTGGGACCACACCGTGTGCTCAGCTTCGAGTGTTGCTGGGTCCTGGTGCTGCTGAGCTGCTCCTTTGCACTGCAGGCATGACTGTCTCGAGCCTACCTGCAAAAACTTGTGTAAAACTGAAAATCAGAGCATGCCACCCACTGCAGGTGCTGTTAAAGAGCAAGAAACCTCACACAGAGCCACAGGGGGAAGAGCCAAAGGCTCTGGTGTTGCAAGGTGAGGCTGAAACTCCCCACAGCAGGATGGGGAGCCCTGGGCAGTCATTGTGATCCCCCAGGGTCGTGGGCCTGTCACTCCAGCTGTGCAACCTGATGTTGATAAGGATTAAGTGCTCCAGACACTCACATTGACTTCGGGTGTGGAGCGTGGAAAGCTCCTCTTTTTTATCGCTAATAATTCTCCAACCTAATTCCTCTTTCTCCCTACAAACCAACACGTTTCCCAGCAGCTGCCTGCTAAATCCCAAGCTGGTTTTGTAATTGGCCCCATTTCCCTCGAAGCTCTGCCACAGTAAAGCAGATTTTGTCTTCTCATTCCTCAGGAAAGTTTTCTTTCTCAGTAAATAATGAACTTTTTTCATTCTGCCTTCAGTCCTTCCAGGTGTGGCTTTGGGGTTTCTGGGGCTGGAGGAACAGTTTATCTCTGCTCCCTGGACTGCACTGTTAAATTCCTGATAATGCAGATATTCAATCATAAATATTAATCTAAGCTTCCCACATTTCATTTTTGGTTTTTTTTGTAGGCAGAGCTGCATTTGAGGTTCTTGCTGTTTTGCTGGGATAGGGCCCTTTGAGTTATGGAGAAATTGAGACCACTGGATGCTGTCAGGGGTTTCTGTGGGGTCTTGAACAAATCCTGATTCTCTGGTGGAGAGACCATGTACACAGCAAATCCTCTTCCAAGACTGTCCAGTGCATCAGAGGCCTGCTCCTGTCAGAAAACTGCATTTGGGAGTTAAAGAATGTGATGGAAATCTTGAAGTTGTGGGCTGCAATGGCTGCAGGATTTTAATGTTGGCCTATTTTCATCCCAGAGAAGGATCCTGGTGATCCTGATGTGCCTCTGTGTTGTCAAAGGCAGCTGCAGCTCTGTGCTTCCTCTGCCTGCCTGCAAGGTCTGTCCCAGGACAAGAATTTACTGGAGAACAGTGGAGAGGGATAGACCTGACCCCACTGAACTTCAAACAAGTGAGGATTGCTGCCAGGGACCTGTTTGCTGGCGTGGGATGTGTCAGAGGGGGCTGCAGGCTCCTGTGCCAGGGAAAGGTGCTGCTTTTTCTGGGTGCATCCCTTGCAGGCAGGGGTACAGCCCTTGGGGGATCCCTCCCCTACCTTGGGGTGCTGAGGACTCCTGGTTTTCCGTGGCTGAGTGCACAGGGAAGAGTGTCAGGTAAGAGCATCTCCCCCTGGGAGCCAGGAGGCTCACTTTGGATAAATTTGCCATTTCAGCCCTTGTGTTGCTGAGCAACTCTGTGGGCAGCTGGCAGTGAAGGAGAGGGATGTGAATTAGGGAAGGATCCACATCTGTTGGCTCTAATCAAGGTCCTGGATGCAGACTGCAGCCTGGTTTGGCCACTTGTCTTAACTGGAGCCCTGGATGAGTGTTCATAGTGCTGTAGAGTTCACAGTTTCCATCCAGCAGTGCTTGTGTTTGTTCCCAATGCTTTGATCATGGTAAATAAATCCCAGATCCTTTGGCAAATTGCATCTCACCTGGGAGGCTGTGAGAATGTTAACATGGATGGGCTGAGGTGCTCTGCTATCTCCCAGCTTCCTTCAGCTCTGCAGGACGGTGCCACCTTCCCTCAGCCCATTTTGGGATCATGTCCAAGGAAGGGAGCAGCTCTCCCTCCCTCTGCCTCTCAGAGTGCCTGGCACAGCAGTGCTGGTGCTGTGCTGACAGGGAGTCCTTGGGCTGCCAAAGAGTGTCCTGGGGTGGGAGTGCTGGTGCTGTGGAGGGGCAGATGTCACCTGGACATCCCACAGGTGGGCCCTGAGGGTGACAACCTGCTCTCCCAGGTTTGAGCCCTTCTGCAGTGAAAAAGTAACTTCTGAACTTGCCTTCTTTCCTGTTTGTCCTGTCTTAGGAAAGATAACACACCTGGGCTTGCTAATCTAAAGCTATTTCTAGCCTTGGGTGCCCCACAGCTTTGGACTTTAATAGTTAAGATGAAAATCTGATTCCTCTGAAGGGAGATTCCCAACAGAACCGAAGCCTGGCACTGCTGGGCAGTGAAGCTTCCAAAAGCCAAGGGGAGTTTCTCCATGGGCTTGTGCAAATTACACTGAGGTCAGAAACTCTCCTGTTTCTGCTCTGTCTCTATCAGAAAGGAGACAACTGGGGCAGCCTCTGTGGTGGCAAGAGGCTGGTTCAGACCTTCCCTGGTGAGAGGGGTGCTGTGTGTCAGTGCTCTTGAGAGAATTTAGCTGTTCCCTGGCCAGGGGTGGGACTCAGCTGGGGAATCTCTTGCTGGTGTGCCCCAAGGTCCCAGGGGCACTCCCCCTGCCCCAGGCCTGGGATCAGCAGGTCAATGAGAGATCCAAAGGATGCTGCAAGGGAAGAGCTTCAGAAGGGAATATCTTGGCAGGACTGGGTGAGAAGTGATGCTTCTGAAATGCAGGCTTGTGGCAGCCAGAAAGCTTCATCTGCTGCAGCCTCCCTGTGGTTTGAGGGTCAATCACCTTTAGATCTGGCCATTCTGATTCTCACTAGCAGGGCTGGGGCTGTCCTGACCACTGGCTCATCTCCCACATCTGCTGTTCCAGCACTACCTGCAAGAAATCCCAGCAGCTTCCCCCATAATTTGGCAGTCCCTGAAGATCCTGCATTGGTTTTGCATGTTGCTGCTGAGGCTGATGTGAATGTTTCAAAGTGTTTTGGCCTCTGGTTTTGTTCACCACCCACTCCCCTGACCTGCTTTGCACTGTGACTTTCTTCTGCTGGCTGCAGTTCCCCAACATCAGTCTCCATTAGGTGACACCTCTTTACCAACATTTACATGCTCAATGTACAATCAGTTAATTGCTGTGCAATTTCTCACCCAGGTGATTTATTACAAGCTCAACCAGTCACAGGCTATAATAATTAATCTGCAAATTGAGCTTGCCTTTAAATTAAGCCATGCATTACAGTAGCAGGATGGGTAAATGCCAGGTCTTTGGATTAGGAAGGCAGTGTCACTTCTCCCACCAAAACAAACCATGGTGGCTTTAATGTGGCTTTCATGTGTCACATCATCCCCAAGCACTGGGAAGCCAAAGCAAAGATTAATCTCAGAGCACTGAGAGCAAAGGGTGAGTTCATTCAATTTTGAGAATCCATCAATTGGGAGCCACGAGCACCAGAAACCAATTTGCCATGTGAAGCAGAGCAGTTCACACACCAGGCTGGAAACTAATCCTAATCCCAAACTTTGCCTCTAATCCCCTGATGTTGGATTTGCTTTAGAATAGCTTGAGAATAAGGGGAAAATATTTAATTTTTCCTTGTTTTGCAGTTTCCACAGGGCTGCATCTCTCTGATCCAGCTGGGAGAGTCAATAGGTCTCAAATGAGCAACACTTGGTATAAATTCCTCAGTAAATACCAAATGCCTTTTTGGTTTTTGCATCTTTTAAGACTTGGGGAGGAAACTACCATCATGTGGGTGGGTCCATCGTTTAGGGAGGACAAAAGCTGCAGGGAACTGAGTGGTGTCAACAGCTGGAAGTTCAGTGTTTCTGTAGAAACAGCCCTTCCCATGCCATATGTGGCTGATCTAAACTTTAAACTCTTCCTACTGTTCCTTTTGTTTGATTTCCCCTGAAGTGACTCCTTTCAGAGATGGTTATTAATCTGTCCACATTTGAGCAGGGGGTCCCAGGGGTGTCTGTGGTGCTGGGCACTGGTCACGTTGATTCTCTCCCCCCTGGCAGTCCCACTGTGGTGGGTGTCCCCTCCTTCTCCCTGCAGCTGGGAGCCCAGCTCCCACCCATTCATTCATTAATCCCTTTCATTCCCTGCTCGGTTTTTTTCGCATCCTCTGCAGCGCGGGGAGAAAATTGCAGTCCTGAAAACAAACAGGAATTCATCTTCTCTTTGGAAATAAAAGCTTTTCCATTGAAATACTTAGTTCTCTTTGAGGTTTGACTGTGTGCAGATGAGGCTGAGGTCTCCTGTAATGGAGTGGAAGCCTCGGTGCCGGGCAGGGATAAAGCAGAGAACCCATCCCTCCTCCTTTTGTGTCGCTCTGTCCCTGTGCCTCCCGCGCTGAAGGGGATGAGATGCATTTTCCAGGGCAGATAGGTCAATTTTAATGAGATACCTCTGTGCTGCTCTGGCCTCCAGTGCCCATGATTAAAGCAAAGAGATTTGCTGATTAGTTTGTTTTGTTCTGAAGGCTGCAGAGGTATTGTGTAGCTCCTGCTGTGATGTTTTTTCCAGCCTGTGCTCAGGGGAGGTGCTAGGCTGTGGGTCCAGGTGATTGCAAATTTGCCCATCAGGTCTATGGCCATTTTCCTGACTGTGTGAGAGCCCTGACAGCTCTGGAGGGACCAGGATCCAAACCCAAGAAGCTGCATCCCTCCTAGAGGCATGGGAGAGGCTTCTTGGATTCCTGGGAGGAAAAGATGGCAGTGGCATCTCTTTGTCTGCTGCCTCATTCCATCTGATCCCTTCTCTTAGACTTGTCCTTCTGGAAATCACAAGCTTTGCCTGTAACTTTGCTGGAAGAGCAGATTTAATTCCAAATTAAAGAGATGCTGGAGCTCAGCCTGCCCAGCTTCCCACCACAGCTGGGCTGGGTCCCAGAGTGTGTCCGTGGCTCAGGAGGGTTTTCCTGAGCCAGGTGAGCCACTGTGACCTGAGCAAGGATGGCTGTGAGCCCAAAGCTCCTGCTCTGTGCTGGGGACATGACTCCTTGGGGGCAAGGGACTCTGAGTCAGGCTCCTGGCATGGTGGGACAAAGTTTGAGGAACTTGCTTTGTTGCTTGTTTGTGAGTGGAGGCTGTTTTTTTTCTTTTCCTCACAGAAAGTGGAATGATTCTGTTGCACAAGTAGAATAGAATAAGTCTTCCCATGTTGGATGTGAACAAGCTATTTAGCTTCTGCAGACTATTAAGTATCCTTAAAATGTAAGGTTCCCAATTTACAGAGATATTGAGGTGCTCTGGAAGTGGTTGCTGCCTTCTGATGTGCCTCAGTTTAAATGGAGCAGATCCTTGAATGGCTTCTCCCTGTCTCATACAAGGAATTTCTTTTCCATCTTGAATAGGCTATGTTTCCTGAAAGAAAAGCTTGTGAGAGCAATGAACTCTGGAAACTGCTTATCTGCCTTTTGAAATAAAAATTCTTTTGGTCTGGAAGCCAAATGATACCTTGCACTTAGCAAAAATAACTAAAACATACACCATCTCACATGTCATCTGCTCACAGAACTGCTCTTGATCGACCTACAAAGCTGTAATTGTTTACTGTGTGACTGACAGGGTTTAGTTAGTATCAGTTTCTGGAGCACAAAATAGTGAATTAAATCTTGCAGAGGGAGCTCAGGAGTCTTGGCTTTGGATGAGCCCATTTTACCCTCATCCTGTCCAAGTGAAATAGTGCTGTTACTACCCTAGGATGTAGCCTGCCTAATAGGATCAGGGATCCTGTTACCCAGTGCTGGCATTCCTTCTCTGCCTTCATCCTCCAGTGTGCTTGGAAAGCTGGATAATTTTGCCTGCCAGTCTGGGAACAGTTTGTCAAGCACAGTGCCAGAGAGGAAGGACCTCCAGAACCCCGTCCCACAGTGCAGTCAGTGACGTGCTGGGGAGTCACCACTCCCTGGAGAAAGAGCCACTGTGACCCTCAGAGGGGTCATGAGCCACTGCCTGCCTGCACAGCTGCTGGGAAGAGCACTTCTGGCTTCTTCCTTAGCCAAAACTTCTCAGGTTTGCTTCACTTGAGTTCTCCACAGGCAGAAGGGAGAATTTCCAGGTTGGTGTGAGTGGGTAAAGTGAGCTGCTGTGAGCACCCAGAGCAGGATGCAGCACTTGGGCCTCAAAAGGCATCCCCAAAATTGTGCATTGCTCTGCCAAAGCTCCTCCAACCCTCACTGCTCTGCCAAATTCATGCCTTTGGACTCTGCATCTTGCTCCTGTCCTGCTCCTCACCACTGCTTAAGGCAACAGCCCCTGCTTTGCAGCCGTGGCCAGTAAATCACGGGGAAAGTGTCATTTTTGTTTAGAAAACGCTGGCTGCACTAAAAATCCCTCAGTCCCTGTGAGCCAGACGGTGAAGGGAGGAGCTGTGGGGCCCAGCAGGCTGCCAGAGTGACCGTGCATCAGGACTGGTTTGTGTGCAAGGCTTGGTGCTGGAGGATGGCAGGGGATTCACACCCGAGCCATGAGGCTTCTGGAAATGTTTCTCCCCATTTTGGAGCATGGGGAGAGGGCTGAATTGAACTTTAAGTTTTAAATCATTTGGGCATCCTTCCACAGAGGTCTCAGCAGGTGGTGCTGAAAGAGATCCAATATCCTTCAGGTGTGGCTGCTCAGCCAACTAGGGACTGGCCTGGGTTGGGTTCTGCATGTGCTAATTAATATTTAGCTTTAATCACTACACAAATGCAGCTCTGTTGCCCAAGCTTTAATGCAGGATGACCTGGTCTTGCTCAGCTCTGAAGGACTTTCCAGTTTTTCAGCTCTTCAAGGGTAAAGAACATTAAAGGTTGAGCTTTAATTGTGCCTTTAAGTGAATTTAAGTCTCTTGAAAAAACTGCAGGTTGAAGTAGAGATTTGGGAGGGCAAAGTGCCTTGCTGGAGGGACAGCTGGTTTGGCAGGCTGGGGCTTGGGGTGTCTACAGAGAGATCAGAGTTTGTTGCCTTCTCCAAAGGTTAAAATTGGATGAGGAGCTACAGCTGGGCAGGGTCTTTATTTCAGCTGGAAGGCTGAAATAGCTGTGGGGGCCATGTCCTTCCACTGGTCTGCAACAGCACTGCCAGGCTGCTTTTCCTCCCCCACTTTAACTCAGGAGAGAAATTAATCTCTGGAGCTGTTCCTCGCTGTTTCTCCTGAGAAGTGGAGAAATGCTAATGGGAAAATACAACATTTCCCCTCACCTGTCCTCTTAATTTTGACTTAAGATGCATTCAGGCTCCTGGGAGGGAGAGCCTCTGCTGTGGTAGTCTGTCTTGGTATTTAATTTAATGCAATTTCATGGCCTGTCTCTAAAGGTCTTATTAACAAGGTGGGTGTGAATTCAGTGTGAAGGCACTCGAGCAGCACTGCCTCCAGCAGCAGCATGTGTGGCCATGTGGTCCTAGTCCTGGTCGAGCTGTCTGCTTTGATTTTTGGCTGCTGCTGCCCTGTTCTTCAGAGGCAGCTTCCCTCTCGAGGTGGAGGAAATTGTATGAGATCCTGGGGAGAGATTTGTCATGCCCAGCACATACCCCACCAATGCTGAACCTGTTATGGCAGAGTGGAGTTGCCCGAGGGTTCAAATCCCATCACACCAGCACCAAGAGTCAGGGAAAAGAGCCCAAAATAACTGGTGGTTGTAAGGTGGTGAGGGGGTAGGAGAGACTCCACAGACACCCTCCAGGGCTGTGGGGAGCTGGGAACCTGCTGACATTTATCCTTGTAGCCCTTGAAAGGCTGATTTCCTGCACTGTAAGGGAGGAAGGACACTGCCTGTGTTATTGTTGGTGCCAAGGCTGATGTCCCTGAATCCTTGGGGTGTGCAGCACTGTAAACATTAACTGGAACAAGTCATGTATTGATGCTGTAGCCATGCCCAAAAGGCCAGAAGGAGGGAACCAGGATGGGAATTGCTGTGTCTGACACACCAATCAGATATAATGATCCTCTGGGCTCCCAGCCTTTGCTGTTTAGGAAAAGGAGAGGAAGGAAAAGAACAAACCCCAGGTGTCTGTATTAAAAGCAGCAAATGTGCAGAGGCTGTTTCTGGGGCAGGGTGGGCGCGCTTGGCTCTGAGGTGTGAGCTTGCAGAGCCCCTCTTGTGGAGCTGAGCTGCCCCCCCAGACAGGGAAGAAGAGCCCTGGCACAGGGGGTGTCACTGCCAGGGCATCCAGGACAGGCTGGGGAACACTTCAGTTGTGGGCTGGAGGTGTGGGAAGCAGTGTCACCAAACCCCAGCGTCTCACAGCTGTGTTTGTTAAATGCAACAGAAACAGCCCTTTGCTGCCCTGGCTTTGTGTGAAGCCCCAGCTTCTGGGAAGAGCTAAAAATTGATAAGAGCATCCAAAGGGGGCTCTATTCTCTCCTGTAATGATTCACTGGTGCAACCATGGGCTCGTTGCTGCTCTGCCTAAAAGGATGGTTAATATGCTCTGTGCAGGCACTACTTGTTTGCATCTCTTACCCACTTTGTTATTGATGTAACTGCACCCAGCTGCAAATTAATTAGGGCTTCATTGTCCCAGAGCAAATTGCTTGCAGATGTATCATAAATTCGAAGACAGTGAACTAGACCGGGGTGGTGCTGGGTGTACTCTGCAGCACTCTGCTCCAAACTGATTGACAGTGCTGGGAGGGAGGGAGGTGTGCTCCAGAGCAAAGTTATCCCAGCCCTGGGTGCCTGCAGCCTTGCTCAGGGAGCCTGAGAGGAAGTAAAAATAGGAAGAGGATGCTGATGGCTAAGCTTAGGAATGAGCAGCCCTTTGTTGGAAGTATCTTAGTGTTGTTTGTCATCTCTCTCTGCTGCTTTGGGGTCTGTGGTGCTGTGGGTGGGGTGAGCTCTGGGAGCTGGGGTTGATCCCTGTTCCCTGTGGGACAGAGGGTCTCCCTGTGCCTGGTCTGGAAGTGCTTTGTCCTGCACTTGCAGGCTGGTTCTGGAGCTGGTTTTATCTTCACACCACACGAGTGAAGAATTCCCCCTTTTCACAGCATCGATGACAGCGTAACAGCAACGATCTCAAATTAATGATATGTTGAAAGCTCAAGGCTGAGGCAGCAGGAATTAATATCCTTGAGACCTGTCTAGTTCTGCCTCTTCTGGCACCTCCTAATTTTCCATGTAAATTGGCTTATGGATCTCTGGCTCTGAGGCTGTGCTGTGTGCTGGGGGAGTCTGGCATGTCTGCTAGGAAATTATCCAGAGTAATGGTAGGGTTGTAATTGTGCTGTAGCTATTCAGATCTGCCTCCCCTGTGAGGACGCCCTCTCTGTGACTATCTGAATAATCACTGCATTTAGAGCAGTTTCACACACATTTCAGGTCTGTTAAATACTCCATGCCAGCATGTGATGAGCCTGTGTGTGCACAGTTGTGCTCATAATAAAATATCATGTTTAATCCTTCTCTTATATTGACCCAACTGTGCGTGAACTGCAGGAACAGTTCTTATCTACACACCTAGGAGGATAAGCCCAGGCTTTGCTTATCCAAGCAAAGTAAATAAACACAGAATTTTGGAGGAAGTAAATAAAGGTGTGAGAGTAGCTGCAGCCAAATTCATTCAAAAGGTATTGATTTGCTCTATTCTGGACCTTACTGTACACCAGAGTGGGCTGAAATCTGTTTCTGACTTCACAGAAAATCAAATGTAGGAGTTGATTTTTTTAAAACTAATGTTGCAATAGGGGCAAGAAGCTGTACAAGTAATTTGTTCAGCGGAAATTCATTCAGCTTTTAAATTAAAAAAGGTTTATTGACTGGTGTGTTTTAGGTGCTGATGATTTGGAGACTGTAAAGCACAATGAGAGCTTGTCCCTCCACACAAATGCAATAAATAAAAACAAGGTATGTTTTTTTCTATGGTGCCAGACTCCCTTTTTGCTATGAGTTTGCAATTGAAAAATTCCCTCAATTTGCACTCTGCAGTGCTGCTTACTTTCGAGGCCCAAGCTGAAGGTGGGAACCATAGAAACATCAATAATAAATCCCCAGAAGTAAAGGAGGCTTTGCTGAAATAATGTCCCTGCTTGACCCTGAAAGACGGTTATGGAAACAAACCTGTGGGAAGCTGGAGGCACAGCCAGGAGTGTGCTACCCTCTGTGGATGCAGACATCCCCTTTGGGTTCAGCCCAAAAAAGGCTGGAAACTGCTTTTAGGTAGATGTGTGTGAGGGCAGGGAGCTTTGCTAAGTCCTGTTCAAGCACCCAACAACTGCAGCATCTCAGCAGAGATACTCTAATCTTCACTCTGACCAGTTAGAATATTTTTTTTCTGTGAGGGAGGAAATAAAAATGTGCAGACCAGAAACTCTTAAAGGCTTAGCAAGGATGGTTTGTTCCTAGGCTAGATGGTTGTGTAGTCAGCATCCCCTTGCTAACACTTTGCTTTGTTGGGTTTATTTTGCTGTGTGGGGTGTTTTGGCAGCAGCATGGCCAGGGAATGGTGGTGGGGGGGGAGACTGGACAGGTGCTGAAACCCCTGAAGAATTAAAATCAGCCAAAATCAACTGTCCGGACAGAGCCACTAACAAGGCAATCAGAGTGCAATAGATTTTAGTAAAACTTGCCTCTGGTCTTAAACAGCTCAATAATTCTATTCTCAGAGTGTGCTTGAAGGGCTTGGAATTGACTGTGAGATTTATTTTCTTCCCTAAGAGAAAGTAGCAGGAGCTAACTTCTGGAGGTGGTATATTTAAAAATAAGAAACCCAACAGATTCTTCCTTTCATAAAGAACAAGAAGATTGTTTCCCTTTGGCTACCCTTCCCCTCAGTGCTGAAACTGTCTTGCTCCTTCTGGAGCTTAGAACAATCCTCCCAGAGATGCTGCTCACTTCTCTTGACTATTTCCACTTTCCAAGTGGCACAAACAGTGCTGACCCATCTCTTTGACAAGTCCTTAGATTTTCCCTGCATTTGTTTTCCTTCCCTCTACCTGTGCCATCACCCCTGATCATGGATCTTGTTTAAAAGGCTCTCACTCCTTGTCATTTGATGAAAACTGTCCAGCTTTTCCCAGATGACACAGCCAGGTCCCAGCTCTTGTCCCCTCACCACTGTCAGTGCTATCCCAGATTTCCCCCTGTGCAGGATTTACAAATCAAACCCAGTTTGAGTAACACAGCCCTTTTCTAGCTCATCATCAAGGTGTGAGGAAGGAGCAGACTAAAGAAACTGCAGAGTTTGTTTAAAACTTAATATCCTCAGAAGTTCTCTCATTCCTCTTTAAAGAAGGGACTAAACACTCCTGGGAAACACAGCTGGCAGATCCCAGCTCCTCCCTGGCTGCTGGAATCTGTTTTCTGTGGGCAATTCTGTACATCAGCTGCTTGTCACCCTGTCTTGTGCTCATCTGAAGCAACACTCACTGCTGGACCATCTCCCCCAGCCCTTGGGATGTATCTGAGATCTTTGCAGCTTTTAAATAGGCATATTTTAAAGAATTAGGACCATTAGGTGATCTGGGGAGGAATGGAGGCTCAGCTGCTCTGCCTGGTCCCTGGCTGCAGCCCTCAGCAGCTTTGGTCTGTCCCTGCTGGTTTTGTCTTTTCTTGAGCCACCCACTGCTCTCTCCTGGTTTCCTTTCCTCTACTAAATGCCAGTCAGGATAAGCAGTTGCTTTTCTCAGCAGTACTGTAGATTTTATCTGAGACAACAGCCCACACTTTCCAACGATAAAATGATCCTCATTTTTCTCCTGTCTCCAGCCTTCAGCTGAGGTTTGGATCATAAATACTTGTAAAACATCTGAAATTTTTAGACTCAGGAACTGGGGGACAGCAACTTGTCAGCTTTCCTTCTCAGCAGCTCGTTTTGGTGATGAAATCAGAGTCCTGGGATGTCAAACTCTACTCTCAGGCAGCCAGAAGAAGCTTTTGGCATTACTCAGGCTTTGTTTGGCTTGGCTCTTCTCTAATCCCGTGTCATTAACTTCAGAGGAAGCAGTAGTGAGTGAGAGGAGGCTCTGGATTTCCCTGTGGTCAAAGGGGGCTGCCTGTGCCCCTGGCCCATTTCCTTGTGCCACTGTGGGCTGGGCAGTGCTGCCATTCCCTCCTGGATGCACATGAGCAAGGTGCCAGCCCATTTTGGAGCAGGTACCCACATCCCTTGGGAGGGATGGTTTGGTCCCAGAGCAGGTTCAAGGCAGGTTCCCTGGTTTAACTGTTGTTGGAGGTGTGAGGGTGATAAATAATTCTCAATTCCAGCATGTTTAGGTCTTTATGACTTTCTTCTGAAAGGTAACTACCCAGCTTAGCCTCTCCTTCCATCCTGTAGCCTTCAGGGCACCAGGAGAGTGAGTGGGACCAAAGGGAAGGGCAGAACCTGACTGTACCCAGCCACAGCCCTTTGCCCAACTGCACACAGAGCTGCTCCTCCACTCAAACCAGGAGTAATTAGCTGTGCTGCTGGCAATGTAATGAACAGGGGGGCTGGAATTGCTGGGTGAAGTCTCCCTCAGCACACAGGAGATAATTAGCCTGATTGGGCCACTACACAATTCAGGGTTAATGGGGAGATGCTGGAATGTCGTTTTTTTTCATTTTACCCTGAGCCTGATAGTGTCAGGAAAAGAGGGGGGAGGTTTCATTAAAATCCTCCCAAGAAAGACTCATGATTTATTTCTCACAGAACAATTGATGTTTCCCATGCTGCAGAAAGGCTGAATATTAATTACAGCAAATGAGCCCCTTCTTATTGAGCTGCCAGTGTTTGTTCTTAGACCTGAACCCCCAGTACTGACTGGAAGCTGTGGCTGGCACAGCCTGGGAGCAAATGTTCATGTGCTTTCCTCAGTGGCAGCAGCAGACTGAGGAAAAATATCTGTGTCTGAATGAAGGCAAAGGACTTGTTCTCACTCTGAGAAGTGGCATTTTACTCTTTTCTTTTTATTCTTCAATAGTTTCTGTGTTGATAACATGACAACTGTAAAAGTCCAGAGCGCTTGAAGGTCTAAGCTGAACTCCTAGCTGGAATCTAGGTGGTTGTAATGAGTTGACCTTTAAGAAAAACAAAAGTGGGAGGGAGTTAAGTCCCCAGAAGTTTAGTGCAACTTGAAATTTCAGTGTTAATGAGCAGAGAGGAAGAAGGACCAGGAGCCCTGATGTGAACAGTCTGCTCCTTTCACAATCTCTTTCATTTCATGGTGGGGGGGCCCTGGCTGCTGGAGAAGGTGCACCTCCAGGAGCAAGTTCCTAAGAGAGTAAGTCAAGAAGAACTTCTAGAAACTCTCATCAGTGATGACTTCACCCCGTTTCTGTCTCTCTGCTTATCCCTGTTGAGTCCTCTGTGCCAAAATGTGCATGAAAATGTTAGAGTTTGTCTTTCTGTGTTCAAGCCCCACGGGAGAAGGGGGTAGAGGATTGCAGCCTGGAGTGGGATGTGGGTGTGAGATGTTGTGCTCCTGGGTGAGGCAGGGGTCTTCCCTGCTGTGGCTGCCTGAGGAGAGTTCTGCTCTCTCCCCTGAGGTGTCTGGTGGAGCAGGGAATGGCAGCCTGGTGTTTCCAAGCTGCTGTGCTCACAGCAGCATGTGTAGGAAGAGAATTGTAAGAGCTCCTTCAGACTTAGCAAAGGCAACTGAATAGTAACTAAACACCAGAATAATTAAAATGATGTCACTGACTCTCAGGTTGCCTACTCTGTGAGTGGAAACCTTCAGGGGACACAAGAGCCCAGGTTGGAGGGAGGGGCTGACTTACCTCCAGTTTTAAGTGGAAGAAATAAGGTTTAAATCTTAAACAGGGACACACTCCAGTTGTGGCTTAACTGAAGCTTGGGAAAATCATTGCCCCAAATGCACTTCTGTGGATCCAGACCCTGCAGATCCTATTGCAATGCAGTGCTGGATGATGATGGAGTGGTACCTGGGGTAGGATCTGCTCCCTGGTGTGCTAGAAACCCCTCACTGCTGTGGTGTCAGCTCACCCCTGGTGTGATGGGCAGAACCTGGCTCTCATTTCTGAAGGACTGACCCTGTATGGTCCTGGAGGACGAGGCCTTGAGCCTTCAGTGCTGCTTGTGCTGTGTGTGCAGAGTGAGGCTTTGGAGGAGCAGAGGGGAGAGGGTTTCCTGCACAGGCTGGACCCCAGGGAGCGTGGACCTGACTCCAGCAGTGTTTAGAGATGGTGAGAGCTACTGAGGTGACCCCTGAGGGCTTTTCTGATCTGCTGGTCCTCAGCATGTCCTGAAGTGCCTGTGGAAGCACTGCCATGTCTCACACTGAAGCTACTTCTCAAGGGTGACTCTGCAGTTGTTGAAGCCCAGTTCCACCCTTTGGGAGGAACCAGTGCTGCTGCTCTCCCCAAGCCAGACTGGGACAGCAGGAGTGGTGCTTTCCACAGCCAGGGCCGCCCCACTGGCAGAAAGATGTGAGAGGAATGATCATTGTGTCCTATATGATCATAGGAGCTGTGTCCCAAAGGGGATATGGACAGGGACAAAGGCTCTCAGAGCTGGTATTCTCTCCCATGCCCTTCTGCAATTGTGGTCTACACCTCTTAGCAAAGTTTTTCCCCTCAGTGATGCAGCATGTTCCCTGTTCAAATGCAGATTCTGGAGACTGGAGAGCTCTCATGTGCTGGAGGAGCCCTTCACTGGGAGATGGGGGCTGTAGACCAGACATCCTTCCCTCTTTCCTTCTCTCCTGTGGCTGTGTTTCCTTTCTGCTCCCCCTCCCCAGCCCCACAGCGGGGATGGAGCCAGTGAAAGGCTGTGGGGTTTTGTCTGTGCTGCTTTGCTGATGGGAGGTGAGCAGGGAAGGGCACTGCTGTGTGGTCCCTGCATCTGGCAGGAGGATTTAGGAGAAGCGAGTGGGTTGGGAACATATCCGTACCTGCCACGTGGCTCCTCTCCCACCGGTGAATCTGTTGAATGAAATGTGTTCAATTAGCAGCCCAGGAGGGCTGAGGAAACAGGATTAGTCAGGCTCTGGCTGTGTCCCAGGGGCCAGTGAGTCACCCCACCTTCCCCTCCTCCCCACCCCGCTGCCTCCATCCGTGTGCTCCATCACGGCTGAAGTTTTCTCCTGGGCAGGTTTAGCTGTGCAGAGGCTTCAGGTGGAGAAGGGAGTCCAGGGGAGGATGTCACCAGCTGGGCTCCAGGGACCTCAGCTCCAGGAATGGCTTGGCAGAGCTCTGGCTGGGGGAAAGCAGGAGTTGATTTTGCTGCCTGTGGGAACACAGGGAGGTGGGGTGGAATAGAGGTAACTGAGAAGGGTGAGCCAGGGACTGAGTCCTGCCATGACCAGGCAAGGATAGCTTTGTCACTAGCAGGGAAAGTAGGAGGAAAAGTAACTGGACCATCTGCCCTTTTGTGGGAGTTTATCAAGAACAGAGCTGTGACATGTGGCTTCACTTGCACCTCTGAGGACAATGAGGGGAAGAGGAGGGGCTGGAGAGTGAGCCCATCTGTCGCCCTGCTGTCTGACAAGGCAGCTCACAAACACGTGGGGTAAGTGCTGGCAAAATGAGCAGAGGAAATTTGTCTCCTCGAGCGTAGTAGGCTGTTGATCTGAAAAAACAGATTGAATTGTTTTTCTATCACCCTTCGGTTTTAGGGAGTGTTTTTCCCTTGATTTTTCAGCTGGATTTCCCTTTGATTTCTCTCGAGATAGAAGATGGGCTGTGTATGGGAAGCAGGAATGCAGGGAAATGAGCTGCCTTATCTCTGTGCCCTCCTCAGACACCACTCTGGGCTCTCCATCCCTGCACGAGTAGCTGTGCCTTTCCCCACTCTGCAATTCCCTTTATTCAGGGTCTGCCCTTGGTAACCAAGGCACTGAGACAGGAGATCACATAATAAATATAAAGAGCAGAGAGACAAAGAGGTAAAGCTGAACACAAACCAGAATGTCAATGGACTGCCTGACTGAATAAAGCCAGCTCTGAGGAATGTTGGAAAAGGGATAGGATGTCTGGAGGAGGCCACACCAAGGTGCACAGAGATAATTTAGCTCCTGGAAGGCCTTCCCTTATCATCTGGGTAGGGTGACACCTCTGAAGGCATTTGATCTATAGGTTTGCTCCTAAGGACAGGCTTTTGTTCATCTTGCCCTTTGCTTTGGGGTGGTTTGGGGAAGCTGACAGAAGTCATATGCTGGCTGTGTTCTGTGCTAGTTCCCTTCCTGTCAGTGCCTTTCTTCCCAGCCTCTCAACACATACACAGGTGTCCACATCCTTATCTTCCCAAGGAGTATTTGTCACACTTTTATGGAGGTACATGGAAAGAGAAGGACCCCACAGCCAGTATTTAAACATTTGGAGTAGGAACCCCTTCAGGACAGGCAGGAGAAACAGGAGGGAAAGGAAACCATGAGTCTTTGCAGGGTGGTGGGAAGGGGCTCATGCTTCTCCTGGGACACTGGCTAAATGGAAGCTCTATCCATGGTGTTGGGACCAATCTCTCCAGTATGGCTTTCCACCTCACACAGATGAGATCTACAGGAATTCAAGCTGGGAAGGTGCCCATGCTGAGGTCAGTGTTGGACTGGTGTGTTGACTTCAGTGTGATGAGATCTGGGAAAGGTCTGCCCCACAAAACCCCTTTTGGAGCTGGAGTGGCCTCCCTTCTTGGTTAGCTCACTTGTCCCTGTGGTTTTTAGCACATGGCTTGGCCACACCACTCAGATTGACTCACTTCAGATGGGAACAGACTGGTTCAGCCATAAACACCTTTACTGTGTAAGCAAGATAATATCTTCAACGTACTGCTCTTCAAGAGAGCCCTGGTAACTCAGCCTGTTTTCACTTCCCAGACTTTCCTTATGGCTGGCACTAGAGGAAGAAACACCCACCCAGTCATTACCACCTCCTTTCCCAGAAAAGTGTGCCAGTTCTTCCCTTCCCTGCCTGGTGGGAGAAAGGTAACACAATAGCTCCCCTTGTCCCGAGGGCAGGTCTGGCAGGCACAGCACACATCCTGCTCGACCTTCAACCCTTCAGGGAGAGTACTGGCCAAAGAGCAAAGCAGCTCCGTGAAAAACAGCAGGTGAAAATTCCTGGCAGTTGAAACGGGGCAAAGATTTTCGAGCAATAGGGCTTGGAAGTCCCGCAGGTGTCTGGCTCTGCTGGCTGGGGAAACGCCGGCGAAAAACCCACGAGGAACTCTCAGTCGTGGTCTGGATGTGCTGGTTTTGACAGAGCCTGGAAGAAAACCCAGCAAGACCCTGTCCTACAGTTTGTTCAGTGACTCAGAAAGCAACGTGCTGCATCTGATGGTGTCAGAGGTGCTGCTGTTGTACACCTGACTGCTTCAGTCGCCAGAGGTGAGCAAATGGCTGTGTGCTCTACACAGGGTGTAGGCTGAAGTGTTGGCTGCACTTAAATTGTGCTTACAAGTGTGATATGGGTGCATTAGGTGCACCTGTGAGTGTGTATGTGGCTTAGGACA
Source organism: Thryothorus ludovicianus (assembly GCA_013397245.1). Taxonomy (NCBI): domain Eukaryota; kingdom Metazoa; phylum Chordata; class Aves; order Passeriformes; family Certhiidae; genus Thryothorus; species Thryothorus ludovicianus. The sequence goes on along the minus strand of VZTB01003126.1, from coordinate 482,538 downwards.
CCCTGTGCAGGTGACACAGTTTAGCTTGGGAGCTGGGTAAGGGTGAAATTCTGTTCTGGGCACATCGTGGGTGGCTGGTGACGTGAAACCATAAGTGTGATATAACAAATTCCTTTGGACTGTTTGATGTTTTTAATTCTATAAATTAAATCCATCTACAGTAACCAGTCCCTCCGTGTCTGACAAAGTGTTGAACAATGCCTGTGTGGTCCCTGTGGAGCCCAGCACAGGCTGTTGTTGTAATCCCTGCTTTGAGCTGATCTCTGCTGTCTTTTCTCTACTTTATAATGAGCAGAGTTACTTCCTAACCTCCGACTGTTAAAGCCACGCATACAACACACAGACATTTAATTTTCCTTCTTTTAACTTTGTGTAAAGCATTTGTTATTTTTGAGGAAGCAGCATAAGCGACTCTGCTTCCCCTGAGCTGCTTTTTCACAGCTTCTCATTCCACAGCTCTCTGCACATTGTGATTTTTAGTCCTGCTTAAAACCCTCTGCCAGGGGTTCCCCAATGGCCATGCAGACTGTGAGGCACAAGAGCAGCATGAAGAACTAGCACTGTGAAAATCTGCTCATTGGCATGAAAAGCAACAAAGCTGGTGTTAGCAGCAGTAGTTTTGAGAATTCTTTGCAGTCCCTTGAAGCAGAGTGATTATTATGTGTCTGATTTTGCTTGAAATATTTAGGATTAGCATCAAAATGAGCCAGTTCTTGAAATGTTTTGGTTGCCAAACAATACAGCCCACTGGAGGCAGATGGGGCTGGACTGAAAGGCCAGGCAATAGGGCTGGGTGAGACTTCTGCCCCCAAGATCTCTCTGCTGTGTGCTTCTAGGATATTGGCACAGCCAGCAAAGTCTGAAGATTACTTATTAAAAAAAAATAAATTTATGACATTGTGGTTCAAAGGTTCATGTTTTGAGTGAAGAAGTTCTCTGTTGATAAGCTGCTTAAGAACTCTGGTCGGGCCAAGAAATGAGGAATCATTGGGCAACGTTGATAGAGGTTTTACTCTTGTAGGATGAATATTCCCCCTGGAAATCCTCTTTCTGTCCTTTCATCATTCATCCTCTTTGGGGGCCCAGTGGTGGCAGAGTCCTCCTGGGCACGATGAAAAGTGGCAGCACACAGCATCTCACAGGCTGGGAGCAGAGCAATGGAGAGGCCCCTGCATTTTGGAGGTGGAAGTTTGCAGTTCACAGGCATCTCCAAGACCTGCCTGAAGCTGCTGCTCCTCCATCAACTCACAGATCCAGAGGCTTCCTGCTGCCCTCCCTAGTGAACAGCCACCGTCACCGGCAGCGAGCGTGGGGAAAAGTCCTCCTGAAACTGAGTCTGCTGGGTGGATTCTGGGGCCAGCTTCAGGCACACGCTGGCCTCTGCCATGCTGTTGTTGTTGGCAGAGCTGCTGTTGCCACAGGGCTCCTTGGCAGGGCGAATGGCCACCAAGAACTGGCGCTTGAAGGTCTCGCTGAGGGCGATGTAGAGGAAGGGGTTGAGGCAGCTGTTGGCATAGCCCAGGCTAATGGCAAAGTTGTAGGCGTAAAAGAAGGCCATGGATGGGGTGTCGATGCCCAGGTGAACCAGCTGGAGGATGTAGAAGGGAGCCCAGCAAATAAAAAAGGCAGAGCAGATGGCGACTGCCATTCTTGTGACCTTCTTGGTACGCACCCGGAGACTCCTCTGGGGCAGCGGGACCACGGTGGTGGCCATGTGCTGCAGGATCTTAAAATAGACCACGCAGATGATGACCAAGGGCACGGCAAAGGCCAGCATGAACTGGTAGAGGGTGAACCAGTAGATGTCAGTCTCCGGGTTGGGAAGCAGGAGAGCGCAGCGCACGGTCCCGTCCTCCAGGGGCATGAGGCCGGCGTACATCCACACGGGAATGATGGTCAGGAAGGACAGGAGCCACACCAGGCAGATGACCAGAGCTGCCACGCACGGTGTCCGAATGTAGGTGGATTTGAGGGGGTAGACGGTGGCCAGGTACCGGTCCAGCGTCATCACCGTGAGGATGTTGGTGCTGGTGATCTGGCTGTTTGTGTCCAGGGCGGTGATGATGGTGCACAGGGGAGCTCCAAAGTACCACGAGCCGTTGCCTAAGAGCTGGTGGATGAGGAAGGGCATGCCCAAGAGGAAGAGGAGGTCCACGATGGAGAGGTTGAAGATGAAAATGTCGGGCACCGTCTGTTTGCATCTCAGCTTCTTCTTCTTGACGATGGTGTAGATCACAATGAGGTTCCCCATGATGCCCAGGAAGCAGATGATGCTGAAGAGACTGGGCATGATCACATTGGTGTATGGTGCTGGCTTCTCTGCTGCTGCCAAAACAAACCAAAGCAGTGAGTGCAGCCCAGAGACAGCCTCTTTACAACTCGGTGTGCTCGACCTGTCCTGCAGATGGACACATCCCCATCAAACACAGATTGGAATCATTTTTAATACCCTGCCCAGCACTTGGAGAAGCTTAGCTGGGGATTTGGCACTTCCTTTTCTGCCTCTCAGTATGTGCAGCATGCCACCCAAACCTGGCTATGTGCAGGCATCTTTCCTAAGCTCTCCTGATGCTTCTGTCCTGCTCTGCAACACTTTTTAGAGGGGCTGACCTCTGGCTGATGTGCCTCTGCATTCACCAGCACCTGACAGAGTTGAGAGTAACTTTTATTCCATAAAGTGCAGTGGTTTTAGCTGGTTTTGAGGGGAGTGAGTGAGGCAGCTTGTGCTTCACACACTGGAGAAGTGAAGCCTTTCTCTGGGTGCCAAAATCTGGATAAAGTTGATGCTCAAGCTGCTGTCAGAAAGTGTCAGTTCATCTGTTGGGTACTTTATTGTATGATTTTAGAGAGAGTTCATTGACCATGCAGGCAGGCAGCTCATGCTTATCTGTATTGTGAGATCTGGGACTGTACCCTGTGTCCCCATTCTCTTATCAAGGTTAGACCAGAAAATGCCCTCATTTCTGCCTCTTTCCCTTTCTCTATTTTTTTTCTACAAAGAAATCCATGTGGCCAGACAGGGATTGGGAACATGTTTAGAGGGGCCATTCAACAGGGATTGTCTTAGGAGAAAACCAGCTTAAAGCTGCTGTCTTTGAGTTCTGGATGTGGGTGCATTTCCAAGGCAAAATTCTTGCCTGATAACACCCAATTTATCCACGTCAATGCTTGACTGTTGCTCTTTGGGATGGGACCCCCAAACATAATCAAATTCACGTTGGCCTTGTCCCTCACCTGGGTGTAAAATCACATTTTGAAGCCACAAGCTCTTGGGCACAGCAGGTGGTGTCAAAGGCAGTGATGGTGCTCTCTGTTCTGCAGGGTTCCCATGTGCTGAAGTCTAAAACAACCCTTCTTAGCTGAGGCAAATCTCATTTCATCTCATTACTCCCCTCCTATGGGACCTGGTGGGTTTTTTTTCTAGGAAATGTGTGAGTTATTTATGTGGCTGTTACAAGGACTGTGTGTGACAGCCCCTCAGCCTGGGCTGCTGAATTCAATTTCATTGAATTGCAGATGATTCAATGTGCTGTTAATTGGAAATGCTTTCAGTCACTGAGCTGTTCCATCTCCTTAGCAGCAGAAGTGGGGAAGCCTCCTCCAACAGAACCTAGGGAAATCTTGAAAATGAGATTAAGTGAAGTAACAGATACTTACAGGTGCAGTCTTTGCCAAAACAGAGTCTGTTTGCTGAAGTGGTACTTGCTGGCTTTGACCTCTGGAATTCTTGAGTACAAACTTCTCCACATTTACTTCGGTGTGACAGAGAAGTTTGACAGAATTGGCAAGATAGCTGGGGCTGCACTGCTGGCCTGTGGCTGGAAATGTGTGTGCCATATTTCAGTGCTCTTAGAAGGGGGCCATGATGAGCTGCCACTGGCTCAGCTCTTCTGGCCATCAGGAAGCAGCCAGCTTAGGCATGAACAACTCCAAGGCCAATGCCAGAACCTAATAAAGCAATTCCTGCATCTTTTTATTGGGAAGCCTCTTTGCAGGTGTCAGAAAGCAGCCAGTGAGGAACAGAACTAGCACAGGCCTAAAGGTTTGGCTGATAAGATAAAAAAGCCTTGTTCAGAGCATTGTAGGGGTTCCCTGTTCCTCCTGGTGACCCATTAATGCAAGGAAATATCCTCTGCTATATGATTTTTTAGTAGATAACCTACAGCTATCAGCATCCTCTTGAAACCTGACACTCTTGAGCATCCAAAGAGATCTCAAGCCTCCTTAATGCTGGAAGATGGAGGACTAGAAACTGGAAGATGATGATTCTGGTCCTGCTGTTCTGCATGTAGCTATGAGTTCTGATCTCCTTTCTTTTAACCACAAACTTTATGGATGTGGTGGGAAAGGACTGCTTGAGTGAAACATAAATGTCACATGGTTAGCTGGAAATGGGGACAAAATGTCCCTTTCTTGCTTGTATGATCGATACAGTGCTCATGGTGATTCCATAACATTTGGAATGAGCTCAGCCAGTCTGAATGCAGGATGGTGTCTGTGCAAGCAAGACTCACAAGAATTAGCAGCTGCACTAATTTGAAGCTGTAGTTCATGTGTGTTTTATAGGCTGGAGTCAGAAGAGCACATCTATCAAACACTCCAAAGTTCTGTCTTTTCTAAAGTCTCTTTCATCTTGAGACATCATTGAATCTGAATTTTCAGTGCTGCTTTTGTGCACATCAAATTAATGTATTTTGTATTTAAGCAGCTACTTCAGGCATTGATTTGTCCTTACCTGTAGGTCTGTGCCTGCCCTGATAGCTTTTCTTAAAGTCTCAAAGGGGCTGCACTATCTGAATGAGGTCTGGGCTAATTATTTTTTTCTCTGAGGTGGTTGCTCTAAGCCAGACCCTGATATATAAGAGACTTCATCTTCACTGCATTTCAGAAGGAAGTTCCTAGGGCATACTTGGTTTCTAAAGGGCTGTGCTGATGCAGAGAGAGTCAAAGACCACGTATAAACCACCTTCTATTGAAGAGTTTCACCAACTTGAACCCTTGAGAACTGCCTTGCCTGACCCTGACCTGTTGATTTGAAAACAGGGCCGTATGGAGAAAACAGGAGACTGCTAAGGGTCTCTGCATCCCTCTCCTGCACTATCTCATCTCCTCTGTGCCTTCCTCCCTGTCTAGCCGGGCTGGTTCCTTCCCTTCCCAGCAGCCAGGAACTGTGGGCTGCTGGAGTTTGCTGCCTGGCAGCCAACAGGTAGTGGCTGCCTCCGAGCTGCTGTGCCCAGCCCAGAAGGGATCCTGTCCCCCCGGGGCACCCAGGGCACCCAGCCTGTCCTCCCGGGGCACCCAGGGCATCCATCCCACCCTCCCGGGGCACCCAGGGCATCCATCCCGCCCTCCCGGAGCACCCAGGGCATCCAGCCCATCCTCCCGGGGTACCCAGGGCACCCAACCCGTCCTTCCCGGGGCACCCAGCCCGTCCCCCCGGGGCACCCAGGGCACCCAGCCCGTCCCTCCCGGGGCCCCCAGCCCGTCCCCCCGGGGCCCCCAGGGCA
>VZTB01003126.1:464264-476924 GCA_013397245.1 Thryothorus ludovicianus | reverse complement strand
CCTCGGGGAGCCCAGGGCACCCAGCCCGTCCCTCCCGGGGCACCCATGGTACCCAGGGCACCCATTCCATCCTCCCGGGGTACCCAGCCCGTCCCTCCGCCCACCCGCCCGGCGCTGTCCGGCCGCGGGTGCTGAAGGCGGCACAGCCCGGGAGGGGTGCGGGGGTCCCCTCCCCGGCCCCCATCACCCCCAGCCCCGCTCACCTGAGCCGTTCCGAGCCTCCGGCGCCGAGAAGTTGCGGGAAGAGTTGCCGGGGGCCATGGCAGCGAGTGCCGGGACCCGGGACGGAGAAAGTTGGGCGAGTTCCCGCTGGGCTGGGCTGGGCTGAGCCCCGCTCTTTCCCGGCGGGATGCGGGGGGAAGGAGCCCTGGCACAGCCGGCGAGCAGCGGCTGAGGCTCGGCTGCGCTCGGTTCCGCTGCCGAGCCCGGAGCGGGTTCTGACATCAAGGAGCAGCTGACTCGGGCATCCCTCGCCGCCCCCTTCACATCACACCCCGAGGGGATGGATGGGATCTGCGGTCACAGCCAGCCTGCGCTGCCGGCGTCAGGAGGAGCATCCGATTTTTGCCTTTTTAGTAGCTCTGTGTGTATTTTTCCCTTTACAGGCACATGCACTTTTCGCCCCCGAGTCATAGGCACAGCCCCAGTGGGGCTGAAGGATGTTAAGAAAGCAAATTACTCACTGAAAACTGTTGCTTTGACCCTCTGACGCCTCTAACTCCAATTCTAACCTGAGACACTTGACTTGTAATTAATTCTCTGCTGTTTTCTGCTGTTCTGCTTCTTGCCACAGCTCATTGGCTTCCTAGCTCCAGAAATTAGCTCTATTACTAGCTGAGATTTTATTTGTCTTCCATTTGCTTTAAAAATACTAGGCAAAGACTCCCTTGGGTTTTGAGAAGCTGTTTTACTCTGCCTTGCCAGAGCAGTAGCCTGTGCTTTTCTCTGGCTTTGAGCTGATGATTGTGTTGTGCTCCTGGCCACTGTTTATACTTGAGATGGATTCCTCCATTACGATTTGATAAATCACATGTTACCAAGGCAAACAGATCGTTTTGTACCTCGCAGCACTTCCTGCACTGAAAAAAAACCCACGATATCATGTCAGAAGCCTGTAAGAAATCCGGCAGCAACAGGCAGGGTTTTCTCTGTGGCAGAACACAGTGCAGGGGATTTGGTTTGCTTTATAAAAAATGACAAATGTCTGTCTGAAAATGTCCCTTGCTTCTGTGTCTTTTTTTCTGTAGTTGCAACGGCTGGCATGAGCTGCAGGAGACATTTTTTGGGAGTTTCATAAGTCTGTAGGGATCAATCTGTACTGGTAAAAGGGAGCCCCAGCACACACAGAGCAGCAATCCCAGTATGGGCTCTCAGCCAGATTTGGCAGCAGCATTTTCAGTATGGGCCATTTTTGTATAACCCAAAGGAGTTCATCATTATTAGGTTGTCCTCTAGTGGACCAGCAGCAGACAGAAACCTGGTGCACGCTTTGCCCTGGCACTGAAGCTCTCAGAAATCAGAGACAGGCTGAGGCAAATCTGTCTGCTCTGCTGTAAGGTTTTTGTTGAGTCTCTGGAGTTGCTTCAGTCAGCAATTTGCCTGTGAGGCTTTTTTTTCCATGGCAGGTGCCTGTGGTATCTAAGTTTTAAATATGTACAACTTGTGAAAAAGTGATGTTTCTCAGTTAATATTTTCTTTTAAAGCTCTTTCCTTCACATCTTGGGTGAATGGTAGTGTTCATCTGTATGGGGCTACTGCTGCAATGCAAGGTTTGTGTGTGACTGTTGGAGTGTTGTGAACAGGGTGCTGTCCTCTGCAGAGAGTGCCTTCAGATAATTTAGTTTTATCCAGGCTTGAAGTATGGATTAGGAGTGTTTGCATGGGAAACTGCCAGGCAGTTGCTATTCCAAACATTTTCCCTGCATAGACAAGCTGCTACTCACTTTCCCTGGAGAGGGATGTGGTATCTTATAGCTTTCAAGGAAAGAATCTGTTTAAATATAGCAGTTGTTCCAAAGCACAACTTTAGTTTTACTTTGCAATCTCAGCTACTGCTGCTCACTTAGAAAAGCCTCGCATATGAGGAAGCTGTAATTCCTTCTTCTCAGCTGTAGAGGCATAAACCCCCACAGCAGTTGTGTCCCTGACACGACAAAGCACCCGAGATCTGCCTCACCACCATTTCTGTGTCACTGTTTCATTACTGACCTTTTATATTCAGGCTTTGACAAGTTTTGGTTTTCCGTTTTTTTTTTTTTTTTTTTGCTCTGTCAATAATCTGAAAGATCCTGCTCCAGGGAGGGACTGGTTGTACGGAGTTTTGCAGAGTTTAAGGGATAGAAAGAAGGGAGGAATATTAACAGCAGCAACTGGTGATGCGCAGCCTGCCCGAGCGCAGAGCTCGCCGTCGGCAGCAGGAGCAGCCACAGAAATCTGCTCATTATCTGGCTCAACACTTGAAGGCAGCAGCTCTCTGAAGGACTGGTTCTGGGAGTGTTCATCTGCTGGAAACTGCAGCAGGGATGAGCTCTCAGGGGACCTCGGGATGTAGCCGATGAGTTGGACTAACCACTGCACGTAATTACAAGGAAGATTGAGGCACTAACCCCTTGGAAATACCTCTTAAAAGAGAGATACAGTGATTAACATTTAGGGAGGGAACTGCCATCTCGACAGCCTAATGATGTAGATAAAAGTGAGGAAATAGAGCTCAGTGCTTGAACATAAAAGAAAAAAAATATTACTTCTTCCTACAAACTTGGCATTGCCACTCCCCTTAGACCATCCTGTCTGCAACGTTGCTGTTATGAAGGAAGATAGTAATCACCCAAAGCTGCTGCTAGGCAAATTCTGCAACCAGGGAATGAATCTGCCTGGTCTAACAGCAGTTTAACCCTGAAAGGCTCTTGCATTTCAGTAATGAGTTCTATTTCCTGTGCCTGTCCCATCTGGAGATCCTGACTTACGCAAGGCGGGTGGAACTGCAGCATCCCGTGGGGCAGAGAGCAGCGCCAGCTTCTGTTTCTGTGCTACTGAAACCATTTCCCCAGCTGCTTTAATGAGAAATAATTTCTCATTAAATGCAGACTTTCTCATTTGCTAAATATTTATTTAGCACCTGGATGCTGCTCTGATTTTCACTCTGGAGCCTTCGCTGAGAGCCAAGTTGCAAATCCTCCCCTCGAACTCACTGCTCTCCTTACTCATGACTCCAGACTTACAGAAAGGGCATTTTTATTGCTTAGCTCTTTGACTGTGATTACATTGATCAAGTAGCCTGATGGGTGAAGGTTTTTCGTTGTAGTGGCCTTGGGGATAGGGATGATCTCACTCAGGATGTGTTAGACATGGTGCATCAACTCCATGCTGCCTGAGTGCTGTCTTTGTCTGATAGCTGCACATCAGTCTCCTTTCTTTCCAGTCAAGATTGGTAAAGCAGTTTCCAACTGCTGCTCCATTTTATCTCCTTTGATTCTGCAAAGTGGGTCTTTGCTATATAACATTTTCCTTCCCTGTAGATGAGAAGTGATAGCAAACTTAAATAATTTCCCTAAAGCCACATGCTGAGCTTGAGGTCAAAAATTGACAGCAATTCTCTCTACAATAGCCCTGATTTAGGCAGCATCTTTTCATCTTCCTGCAATGTCTAGCTCAGCACTACTTTTGTATCTTCACAGAGGGATGTGTACTGAATGTAACGATCTGATTATAAAACTAAACACAGAAAACTCAAATGTTTGGAGGAGTAGATTTGTGAAAGTAGCTTGGATATTTGGAGGAGTAGGTTTGTAGGCAGTCAGCTTCTGCCCTGAGCTAGTATTAACAAACAAGGAGCCTGAGCCCTGGGCAAACTCCTGATTTCCCAACTCCCAAGCTCTGCTTTCTCTTAGACATGGGCATCTCTAATGAAAGCAGCAGGTGAATTCCCTTTTTCAGCTGCTCAATAGCCACATGTGGCTTTACAGAAATTCTTCAGCTAAATGGTCATCTAAGCTCTTCTGTTATCTGTGCTGGATTTCTAATTAATTAACACAAAGTGGGCATTTATCTGAAACCAGATGATGACCTCCTCTCTCCCTGCAGGTTCCTGTCCCTGAAATTCTGACAGGTCTGAGCTGCCTGGCTCATCCCAGTCCCACACTGCTAATTTGAGGTTCAAGCCCTCAGCCTTTGCCCGTCCCACTGCACTCAGCCAGCCAAAGGCCAGGGCAGCACCTTCTGTGGTTTTGTTTTCCTTGCTAAGGAGGATCCCAGAGACAAAGGCACAGCCAAAAATAACAAGGGGCTAAGCAGGACTTGCCCTGTGAGAGGCTGGTGGGCTCCAGGGCCGGGTCAGCCGATGTGGTGAGGTCAGGGATGGGGATGTGTGCTTGGTGAAACAGGCAGATCCCCTTGTCTTGTCGGAGATAAGAAGCTGCCAGCACATCTTGACGTTGGACAGGAACAGCCAGGAGCCCTCAGGGAGACAAATCCTGCCTCAGGGTAGGTATTTGTTGTTAGTCACTGATTCTCTTTTACAAGAACAGGCACAAGGAGAAGGCAGCTGCAACCTGAATTCCTTGAGTCTGAACTTGAGGGGAAAAAAGTTTTGGCTTGGATCTGTGGCTTGTGGATTACTGTTCATGGAGCTCAAGAGGAGACAGAGCAGGAGGATTGATGTGGAGGGTTGATGACCAAGAATAGGTGTCTGCCCAACCCAAAATGAGTGCTATGCCATCCTTCTTTTCAATGAGAATTAGGAGGTTGTTAAGCTTGGAAACGGAAATTGCAGATCCAAGATGAAGCAAAAGGGAAAATCCTGAGAGGTTCAAGTCAGGGAAACAAGATAAACTCCATTTGGTGTCTGGAAAGAGCTGTCACATGAAATTGCAAATCCAAGTGTAAGGATTTATGACAGAGCTAATAAAAAAGTGGTGTTTTATAACCAGAGATTGCAATCCTGCTGCCTGGTTCTGAGAAGGGGAAGGGAGGAAGAAAGCAGTAATAGTTGATTTTTTGAATCTACCTGAAGTCCAGTAAAACATTTTATACAGCCTGTCACAGGAAATTGTTTGTTTGCAGAAGACGTGAGCAAGCACAAAATCTGTAAAATTAATAAGGAATTAAATCCCAAGTGAAACCAAAGCCTCGTTTCCAGGGGGTTGTTAGCAGTGGCAGCAAGGGATGGGAAACCCTCCTGACACAAACCTGCAGGCCCCAGGAAAAGCTCTGCTCACCTCAGCAGCTGAGTCGCTGGAGCAGCCAGATGTTCCTCTCCTCTCCACTTCCCCCCAGGGTAACCAACCATATGTTCCCTGTGCTGCTGCAGGGCACAGAGCCATCTGCTGGGGTTGGAGGCAGTGGCTCAGGGCAGTGGAAGAGGTGGGAACCTTCTAAAATGATAATGAAAAAGTAAAATGCTGCTCACTTGTGAAAACAATAATCAGTAAAGCGCTTTGCCCCTCGGGCTGTTAAACACTGAGAGCAGAGGCAGATGCTCCAGCAACAGCACATTTGTAACCAGCTGGGAGTTCATTAGTTGGAAAGATGGGAGAGGAGCAAGATGTGGGTTCAGTGTGAGCTCCCTGTTTAACGTGGCTCAGAAAAAGGTAAATGTGATTCTCGGAGGGACCTGCTGTGATGTTTCCCTGGCAGGAGTTATTGTTGTTGTGTAAACTGGGGGCGAGGCTTCCTCTGGAAACCTGTGTGGATTTGTCATCTTTTGTGTCCAGATCTACCCAGAAAGTTGAGCTGCAGAAACAGAGTGAGTCAGGACAGAGTTAGGGCACAGGGAGGTGACCAGGGTGATGCTGGAGATGAACAAACCTGGTACCACGTCCAGTTTTGCAGGTCAAGCTCACAGAAAAGATGCTTTCTCCAAATGGTGCTTTCTTTCAGAATCAGGGCAGGTTCCAGGAGAAGGGTTAAACAAGCAGAAGCTGGCCATTTTGCTGGTTGCCTTAAAATATTTGGAGAGAGTTCATCTGGATAAAAATCAGCCCCAAATGTTATTTTTGATTGACTCAGCTCCTGGAGGGTTTTGCAGCAGTGGAAGATGTGGATACATCACTGCGATGCTTTCTAAATGTCCCAGTTTGCCACTGGGCATCTTTCTCTCCTCTCCCCTGATTTTTCCTGCTGTGTGAAAAGGGCTGTTGGTCTAGAAGGCAATGGAGATATTTCTACTACCTCCTGCCCTGGGTTATTACTCTGTGCAAAAGGTCCCTTCCCATATCTTGAGCCACCACAGCCCCGTGGTTCAGCGCACTCAGATCATCTTTCCACTGGCACCGTGCACAGTGGCCTGCTAATGCCTGGGGTTTTCTCCTCTGATCCTTATTTTCCAGACTGGGGTGACAGTCAGTGCCTCTGCAAAGCCATTTTAAACGTGCCAAGTTTTGTATAAGACCTTGTGTGTGTGTGTATGAATCTGGGCTGCTGAGGTTGCAGCTGGGGTTGTCAGCAGACCCAAAAAGCCAGACCTATCTCTAGGTCCAGGATTTATTCCCATCAGAAATCATAGTTAATTAAAGCCTTGTTCTGAAAGGAATTTCTTAGCCACGCTAGAGGAATAACAAAGTGAAAGCCGTGTCCTTAATCCTGCCCTTTCTTCTCCTAGAAATTCCTTCCTCTTCTGTCTCTTTCTCTCTGTTCTGATCGTTAAAAGAAATGAGAAATAATTTCCACTTGGAAAGAACCCAAGACAACAAAACTCCAGCCCAGCTGATCACAGCAGAAGCTGAGGAGACAGAGCTGAAAGGAGGGAGCTGTTAATGAAGCATCAGCAGCGAGCCAGGGGCAGAAGCTGGAGCCCATCCAGATGGCTCTGCTAATTCCCTGCATCCACTTTACACGCGTGTCCTCCCGGGAAGAGCTCGGCTGAGCGGCCGCTCTCCACAGCTCTGGTCAGCTGCAGCCTTGCCCCCACACCCAGGAGGGGATTTGCCTGGGTTATTCCAGGCCTCCAAATCATTTCATCCCAATTCCCTCTCTGGATGAGGAATGACATCTTCCCTGCTGACCCATCGAGGGAAAATGGAGCCCCAGACTTTGGTTTCCATAAATTCCTGCATGGATGCATCAGCGCTGCAATTGCTGCTCTCCTTCAAGCCATCCCTAGCACGGCTGGGAAGGGCCAGGAGAGAGGATGAGAGGGAGCAATGGGAATGGAGGGATTGATAGGAATGAAGAGCAGAGCTGGCAGCGTGGGGAGCGGAGGTGCAGCAGCATGGCCCCGATGGCAGAGTGTGCTGTGGCCGTGCTGGCACTGCCCCCTCTGCTCCCGAGCTCCCACAGCTTCCCTTCATCCACGGGCAGCCCGGATATTCGTGTTTCCTGGCCTGGCAGATAAGGCGGCCTTGCCATTAATCAGGAGGCCTGGAGAATGGGATCAGCGCAAGGCAGGCGTGCTGCAGAGTTAATCTCCTTTACTCCCCGATGATGGATGAAGCTCATTGCAGACATTAATCAAATCTGTGAGTGTGCACCAGGCAAAATGGATTAGACACTGTGCTGTTGGCAGAGGCACGTCCCCAGTCCCTGGGCAGTCCTGGAGGGAGCCCCACATGGTAGCTGTGCCAGTCAGGGCTGCAGCACAGGATGTGGTGTGGGTGACAGGGATTACAGCTGCCAGAGCCCCAGGATTGCCAAGGTGTGTCCCCACTGCTGGTGCTGGCTGTGCCTCCCCAGGGGCTCAGGGCTGTGAGGTGGGTTCTGGGTTGTTCTCATCCATGGAGCTGCTCTTCTAAGCAACCTGCAGAAGGTCCTGGATGGTTTCAGGGACATCTCCAGTTATGCAGTCCCCAGATCTGCCTGTTATCCAGAGGAGAGTCTGCTCCTGTGAAGGGAAGCTTTGGTGGGAATGGAGAAGGAGCATCAGGCAGCAGAAGCCATCTGTGAGGCTCTGGAGACTGTGGCTGTCCTGGATAAGCAATAATAGGATCCACTGTCATATCCCAGCCCTGGCCATGGCTCCGCAGAATCCCTTGTGAAAGGCTCTTTCCTGGTGTGAGATCCTGTTCCAGCCCTGAACTGTGCCACTTTGGACATCGTGGATTCAAGACATGGTGTCTTGGAAGCAAAGCAAGATGTTTTCAGGCAACATGAGAAAAATGTTCTTCATCTTCTTCGTGCTGATGTTGGAAGGACCAGCAGTGAGAACAACCCCAAATCCTCATCTTCCAAAGGGAGAGATGTTCAGGCCAGAGGAAGCAGAGGGAAATACCCTGGAAAGTGATGGACTGTGCCACTGCACACATGTGGAGCAGGATATGGATTTCCAGCACAGCCACCCTGCAGCACCTGCTTCCCCCTCAGGAATGTCAGCTCAGGGGATTCCCGGCGGGCAGCCCCAGCCCTGAGCCGCTGGAGTGATGCCGGCGGCCGCTGCACGGCAGCTGGAGGCTGCAGTATCCACTGACAGCCAACGAGCTGTGGTTTTCTGATGATTAATGACACCTCCCTCCTCATGGGAGCCATTCAGCCTCCACGCAGCTGGATGATAACGGAGCCAGAGCGAAATTTGGGTGTTTCCAGAGAGCAAGGCCCACATGCAGGGAGTGCGGCGCTGCAGTTGTGAGTTGGTTTATTCACCCCACGTCAGTCCTGGAAGGGGGCTCCATTTCTGACCTTCATTTCCAGGATGGATACAAGCAGATGGGTGGAATCCAAGAGGTTTGTTAACAGACATTTTCTTTCCCCCCTGTACCTTAAGTGCAAAGCCCAACTGACATCAAAGCAACAGAAAGTCTAATCCCGTTTTGAATCAGTGCAAGCACATGCAGCGAATGTTAAACAGGGAATCCGGCTGCAAAAAAAGGGAGGATTATCTTTAATTTCCTGAGTGAGGGACTAAGCAAGGGAGAGAAGAGAAAGGCACAAGACCAGAAAGAAGTGACTGTCAGCACAGGCAGGCTGAGGAGGAGGAAGAAGAGGAAGGCAGGGAGAGGAGGACAGTGTAAGTAGCAGCTCACGTGTGCCTGGAGAGGTGAGTCCGGTGCTGGCACAGGGGAAGGAGCCCCAGACCAGCACCTGCCCAGGTCCCCACAGGGATTCAGGGGAAGGATTTGGGTTTGCTGAGCCAGGGCAGGGCTGGTGCGTGTTGTAACTCCTGTCTTGCACGTGTTGGAGCCAGGGCTGCGGAGCTGCTTTCCAAGGGAGCCCAGAGCTGGGCTGCTGTGGAATGATGTAGCAAAGGGTTGGTTACCTGATTACTTTTGTGGGGGGAAACTATTTGTTGCAAAAGAAACTACCAGAGCAGAGCTTCCTATACCACCAAGCCATGCTACCTGTCTGAGAGCTGACTCTGGGTGGGTTTCTGTAGCTCTTTGCCTCCAGCAGGTCCCACCAGCTCTGCTAAGGGCAGTCACTGCTGCATTTCGTACTAAGGATGATGTTCAGCTTCACAGGGTTTGTGTCTGGGTTCTGGCTTGAGTCTGGGATGTGTCCTGGCATTGAAGCCCTCCTGGTGGCAGTGACCAGCTGCAGGCAGCAGCTGTGCTGCAGCATGACAGGAGATGTCTGGGGTCAGACCAACCCAGACCTTTGTCTGCCAGAGCCTCTGGTCTCTGGGAGGGAGCTGTGATCCTCCTCCTTGTGGGCAGTGCATCTCTCTCTTGATCAAGCCCCCTAATTAATCTCTTTGGACTGCTTCCAGCAGCAGCAGTTGCCAGGAGGGTGTGTAAGAAGCAATGGAGTAAATACCATGTAAGCACCTTTGTGTCCAGATCCTCTCTCCTGCTCTCACTTGGACACTGATGCTAACAGGGTGGAGAGCTGAGCAGGGTGGGAAATGCCTGGCCTGGATGTAATGTGGGAGGAGATGGATGCCTGTACAGGAAAGGCTCCATGGGGGCAGGATGTGACTTCTGAGGATCAGGAATGAGACTGAGACTTGCTGGGCTGCTTAAGGACATGAGCAAAGCCCAGCAGTGGGGCACCCATCACCCCTCAGTGCTCAGGGAGCCAGGTGATGATGTGTGAATCAATGCCAGGAGCTGCAGGAAGGGCTCCTGTGGGTGGCTTTAAATCTGGGCAATAACCTGCTTTCTGGTGTGGCCTGATTCAGTGCAGGAGAGGCTCTTCCTCACCCTGCTTCATCCTCAGCCTGCGCTCTCCTCCCTGCAGGACAGATCCTGTGGTCCAACAGAGCCTCTGCCTCCTGTCTGCTGCCCTTGTGCAGGTTCCAGACATCAGCCCTGACCTGGGAGTGTTTGGGCAGTGGTGTCTGCACACTCATACAGGGAATTGACCTTGTCTGCTGTGGGCACCAGGCTGCCATTGCTCCCTTGTTTGCCTGAGCCTCCTCCTGCCCAGGTCTGAGATGCAGCCCTGGAATTGCAGCAAGGCTTTGGGTCGAGCTAGGCATGCTTTAAAAAACCAGCAGTGAAAGAGAAGCCTGAGCCACAGCTGAGAGGGGGGAAGTGTATTTCCATCCAGCTGGTTCATAACATACTTAAAATGTTTCTGATGTCTGGTATGGGCCTTTGCAGACCTCCTGCCCGCTCAGTGGGGATGAAACGGCCCTGAACTTCCAAGTTTGGTTGTCATGGATGAGATTTAGGAGGGAGAGTCTTGCTCTCCAAAATTTGGAGCTGTGTGTGTCACAGCCTCACCTGGAGCCAGCGCTGGCCATGAAGCTGCTGTGGATGCTGCTGTGTGTATTGCTTCTGTTGGTGTGGCTGCTCCCATGCTGGGCAACAAATGAATCACTTTGAGTGTTTTATCCCATCTCAAAATAATGTCAGAGTAGAGAGGAGGGGCTTGCACAGCTGCAAGGGCTGCAAGACAAGCCAGGATGAGAGGCAGCACCCAAGACATGGGCTAACCTAAAAAACCTGCTTTGAATTGTTGCAGTGAATTTAAAAACAAACAATCTCCTTCCCGATACTTTACAAGGAGAAGATCGCTGTAGCAGGGACCTCTAGGTGGCAACATCGACCTGAGCAGCTGCAAGCAGGAACCGGGCCCCACAGAACTGAGCAGCCCGACCCGGCTGGAGCCCCCAGGCCCCTCATCCAAAGTGGGGAGCACAAGTCAGCGCTGCCCTGGGCACCTCCCTGCAGAGCCTGAGGGCAAAGCTGGCCACACCAATGTGCCTGCACCTTGAAAGCTCCTAGACTCTAAAACATCTCGTACTGGTGCATAGAAGGGGGCAAATTGTCAAAGGACTTTCTCTGCAGTGAAAACTCAATCGATGCCCTCAGCACCTGCTCTGCAGGCAATAAATGCCATGAGGGGGTCCTGTCAGCTCTGCAAGGTGCACACGGTGGAAGCCACTGGCAGCTCTTTGTGCTGGTGTCACCAACCAGCTGTTCATCTTCAGGGGTGGCTGGAAAACTGGGATTTCATGGGGGGAAATGGGGGCTGCTGCCTGCTCCTTCCAGCCCCACTCCCTGCAGGCAGGGCCACAGAGGGAAGGCACTGGGCTTTGGTGCAGCGTCAGGATTGCCAATATGTGGTTAAATCTTCGAAGGGTGCACTAGAAATTGCTGATTTCTAGTAAACCCCTCCAGTGGCACCCTCAATTTAAAAGGCTTGTGTGACACCAGAGACTAAAGTTTGGATTACCCAGCTTTAGCCACACGAGCGTGGCTGCAGCAGCACAGCCTTTGGCTGGAGATGTCAGGGTGCTGTGCCCTTACTGTGGTGTAACAGCGTGTGCTGGAGGTCACTGGGGTGGAAAAGTCCTTCCCCTGCCTGAAATGGGACACACGTTTTGTACAAAGCAGAACCTGGGCTCCTCTTTTGCAAAGTGGGTCTGTGCTCGGGGAGCTGCAAAGCTTAATTAGGATCCTTAAAAGGACCAAAGGTGCCACATAAATTCAGGGGATTATTATAAATGTCACTGCACTTTACAAGCTCTGGAAAAACTCAGAGGAGGAATAACAAGACCTTTCACTTCACAACCCTTTCTAGCAGGGCTACTTAAAGCTTCGTGCTTCAGCATAGCAGCCATAAAATGTTGACATTTATAATTAGATGTGCATAATAATCTCTTTATTCCTGAGCTGAAAAGACAGGGTGTGTCTGGAGACGTCAGTCCCTCCTCCTTGCCAAGGATCCCCCTCATTGGGGTTGCTCATGAAACCATCATTTGGTGAAATGTCTCAGTGCCTGGTTTGGAGATGTGGGATTTTTGCAACTCCCCCCAGGGAGCTGTGGGCTGGCCATTTAGTGAATAAAACCAAAGCCTCCGTGTGTTTTTAATCTGATTAGTTGATGATAATCCAGTGGTATCATGCAACAAAAACTGTCCAGCTTTATTAGGCAATCTCTTGTTTTAAAAGAACTGTACTCAAGAAAGCACTTGCCTCTGCTGTTTCTGCTGAAGATTGGCAGAAATGGGTGATTTTTGGTGGCTTTAGAGCTTTGTTGAGAGTAGGATTAATTTGGGGCTTGGACAGCTGGGGATCGGTGGATTTTGGTCCCATGGGTGCCATCAGTGGCATTATGCAGCCCCTCTGTCAAGGGGCTGGGGGGTAGAGGGGGCAAAGGGCTGACAGAGGATGGCTGGGGCTGAAAGCGGGGGAGGGCTGGTTCCCAGACCACCCTGAGTGCTGCTCCTGAATCCATGATGGGGGACCTCTCTCCGAGGCCGGTCCTGCAGCACCGGACCAATCCCGGACCAAGCACTAGGTCGGCCCCGTACGACGCCAGTCCCAGACCACCGGCTCGGAGCTG
>VZTB01003126.1:378947-458097 GCA_013397245.1 Thryothorus ludovicianus | reverse complement strand
TGCCGATTTTTTTTTTTTTTTATTATATATTTTTTTAAATTCTTCTAAGAGTCCTTCTGCTGTCTCAGTGGATTGGGAGCTCGATCGCTGTGATCAGCCCTCTGGGGCTTCCTGTGCCTAAAAAAGTCACCGCACGTAAGCAAAATCCAAGCGCCAGAGCCGGCAGTGGGAACTTCAGGGACGCGTTGTTTAATATTCTCCGTGCGCAGCCTCCTCCCCGCGCAAGCGCCGCCGCACAAGTGGGTCACAGCACCTCTCATTCCGAGGTGGTGGGGTGGGCAGGAACAAGATTTTTGGGGGCAGGGACAAGATTTTTTTGCGGGCAGGAGGCAGGAGGGAAAGGGCAGGCGAGGGCAGTTGTCCTGCCTGCGGGAAGGGGATGTCGGCGCGACGCCGTGGTCAGTCCTGCAGCCAGGGAGGGGGTTCTGGTCTGGGAGAGCCAGGCTGCTCCTGCCAGGCCAGCCGTGCTTTGCTGAGGCTCCCTGGCAATGGAAACATCCCGCTTTTTATTTTCCTTCTCCCTCTCCCCTCCCCTCTGCCTCGGGAGTGCTGCAGAGTTTAATTGAAATTGTTAAACGACCCATCACAGCTTTGGCCTCTCTCCCCCGCAATCAATCACGTCCCTGGGCTGCTGCCCTCGCCAACAATGCACCAGTTGGCCCAGCCAGGGCCAGCACTGAGGGCTTGGGGCTCCCGAGCCCCTCTGGCCAGGGATCTCAGGGGCAACAGCTCCTGGATCCTGATGGTGCCTGGAAAAGTTTGGACATCCCCATCCCGTGATGCAGGCTTAAGGGACAGGGGATGGGGAGATGCCAGGGTGATGCTGGGAGAAGGGGTGCCCCTGTGATAGCCGGGGGCTGGAGGAGCTGTGGAAGGCAGTGGGAGCTGGACTCACTGTTTGCCTTCCTCAAGGGAGTGGTGAAGGTTTTTGTTTAAACGTATGTGAAGTGCAAAGAAAGGGCAGCAGCTGAGCAAACTGGTATGAAACTCTCAAGGGCAGGGAGCAAAACCCTGCTGGGGTTCAGCTGCTGCCTCGAGAAGGTTTGGTCAGCCACTTGCCCCATTTCACCAGCTGTGTTGGTGCTATCCAGACCTTAGATATTAAGGGTTGAGATGGGCTCCTGGGACATGGCTGTTTGGGCTGTGACCTAGCAAGTTGTTAAATGCTAGCAAAGCTTGCAGAGGGGTCTTGGCTTTATCTCCATGCCTGCGTTGGAGCATCTCACTGCTGCATCCCAGCAGCACAAAGCATGTTAAGGTTTTCTCAAGAGCTGTGCAGCCCTCAGGTGCTGCTGCCACCATCCAGTTTGGCAAGGGAAGGATGATGCTGCTCTGTGTGCGGTGAGACTGTAGCAGGCAGATGTGGGATAATTCACTCCTTCTCTCCCCCTTGAATTTCCTCCTAATCCCTAGTAGCTGTATCAGCTTAAGCCTCAAAGCGTGAGGTTTAATATCTCTCCTGTGATTTGTTAGCCTTTGCCACCGGCGCTCTGTGTCCCTGTCCTCTGCAGAAACACCCGCCCTCCTTTCATGACCTGCTGGGATTTCTGCTTCTCCCAACAGCAGCAGGTCTGTAGTTGTTCGGGGGAGAAGTTGCTCCTTTTTGCAATCTGGGAGTTATTTTGTAATGGTGTTGGATATGTCTTTGTGCCGGGCAGCAAGCCCAGTGTGCCATCCTTCTCTTCACTGCTGCTACCCAAACCCTTGGGTACTACAGGTGCTATTCCTGGTCTGGCTGCAGGGCAGAGCCCAGACTGTCCTGGGGCAGGATCCTTATCATGTTACACCCGATGGCTTTCCCTGCTGGCAGTGGTGCAGGGGTGCCTGGGCACCTTTCCTGCTCCACTCCTGCCCCTGGCAGCGCAGGCGGCTGGACCTGGCTCTGCCGCAAGCACAAGTGTGGCCCTGGCCACGTCCCTTGAATCCCGAGTTTCGAGGACGATTTCCCAAAGCGTCCTTGGCTGTGTCCTCCCCTCCTTCTCCCCACACGCTGTAGGTCTGACGGGCTGGACCGGCTCCACAGCCGCGCTCCAGCTTGGAAAGGCTGTGGGCACGCCTGCGGAGAGACGCTGAGAAACTCTGCCGAAACGGGCAAAACTCCCTCTTCCTCCGGGACTGAGCCAGGAGCGGGGCGAGGCACCGTGCCCGGGGAGCCAGGCTGGTGGCGGCCCCGTGCCGGGGACCCCAGCACCCCACAGCGTGCCCAGACCTGCTCCTGAACCAGCCTGCGGTGGGTGGGTGGGTGGTGGGGAGCGGGAGAAAAGAGGCTTCAAAGGCTCTGGAGAGTGCGGCAGCCACAGGGCTGGATGGTGCTGGGGCTGCAGCTCCGTGGCAAGGTGGGGTCAATCCTTTCTTCCTCCTCCTGTGGCTCCTGAGCTCCCTTGGAAGGGGGGAGGTCTCTGCTGGTAGCCTGGTGTTTGCTTGGTGGGTTTTCTCATTTTCCCATCCACGTCCTGGCGTTCCCACCTCTGTCGCTGGGAAGGAAAAGCCCCGCACAGGCAGCGGAAGGAGTGAAGGGACAGTTGGTTTTCAAAGCTGGGCTCTGGTGGGTGTTGTGTTTGGAAAGGGGCCCGGCTGCCACCGGAGTGCCTGGAGCCAGGGAAAGAGTCTCTGTGCCGGCTGCAGGAGATAAGGCACGAGCAAAGAGGAGGATGGAGGAGCCATCCTGCCCCTCTGCACCCCATTTCCCTGTGCTCACAGCTCCACATCTCCCCCTGTCCCACGTCTGTATTTCTGTCCCCAGCCTTTGGACAGGGCAGGGCAGCCTGTGGTCCCTGCTGTCAGCCTGGGACACTGCAGCTGAATTTTTCTTGTCTCTATAAAAGAGTAGAGGCAAAACCAGCCTAATTCTGGGGAAGGAGATGAATATGGGGACTTTTGAGCCTGCTCCGGGCCATGCTGCCGTCCTTTGAAGATAGCCAGACAGCTCTGGGGTATCCCAGGGAATCTGGGATCTCCTGGAAATGTGGAGGTCCCTCAGGGCCATGGATGGAGCCATCCTCAATGTCACAGACAGGAAGCTGAGGTTTGGGACAAGAGGGGAATTTCCATTCCTTGGGCATTTCCTGGGGACTCAGCCCAGACTAGGGGGCTGAGCTGCCCCCTCCCAAAGAGCTGCAGAGGCCGTTTTGGCTGTCTGACCCAGAAACACTCAACAATTTGGATGAGGACAGCTTGAAGGCAGACAAGGAGGGCAGCCCCGAGCCCTGGGACACTGCGTGCCCGGCTGCCAGCAGCACACGGGTACAGTAACCAGGACGGTGCTCCCCAGGGCTGCAGAGAAGGGGACAGGGCAAGGACACTGCCAGCACAGGCATTCCATCCTCTGGCT
Source organism: Thryothorus ludovicianus (assembly GCA_013397245.1). Classification (NCBI taxonomy): domain Eukaryota; kingdom Metazoa; phylum Chordata; class Aves; order Passeriformes; family Certhiidae; genus Thryothorus; species Thryothorus ludovicianus. The sequence continues at coordinate 454,766 of VZTB01003126.1, read as the reverse complement.
TGGCTGATTCCAGGAGGGAGCTGGTGGACCACAACAATGACCAGCATCACTTCTGCCACCTCTCTCAGGATCCCAGTGGCGGAAAGAGGTTTTCCTGGGAAGGTGGGAGGTGAATTGTTGGATGCCAGTGGCGATGGAGTGCCTGTAAAATGGTTTCCTGCTGGAAATAGATGCTTCCACCAGCATTGCTCCGGCAAGAGTTAAAAGTGGGGTTGGATGCCGTGCGTGTATGTGTGCATGCACGCGCCCTGCTTTGTTTTTAAAAGCGCCTCGGCTGTGCTGGATCCCCGCCAGACCTGGGGCCGCCGCTGGCAAAAGCACCGGCAAAGGAGTATGAAAGGGGCAAGAAACTAAATAACAATAAACCACCCTTTTTTTTTTTTTTCTGGCTGCTTTAGCAAGTGAGAGGGTGGGGAGGAGCTGCGAGCATTCCAGCTCCCCCTAAATCCCATCCTGGCTTCCCTAAAAAAATCACGCCTGGGATGGAGAGGGAGGGATCTGTTTGAACCTTGAGGCTGTAATATCACCCAAGCCTTGCCGAGGTGTCCTGGTGAGTCACAGACCTGTCTGGAGATGCCCAAACTGCTTGGAAATGGCTCTGTCAGTATGATCTCTACCCTCCCAGGGAAGGGCTGGATCCTCTGGCCCATCCCTCTCTCCTGCGGGATGCTGCCATCCTGAGCCGTTTGCAACCCCAGGGAGAAAGGCCGGAGCTGCGAGGAGCAGGGCTGCGATGGCGAGATAAGGGAGCAGGGAGAACCTGCGGGAGGCAGGCAGGCAGGCAGGCATGCAGCTCCCGCAGCATCCCAGGCCTGGTGCAACACGTCCAGCTGTGCTTCCGCCCGTCCCCGCCAGCGCCGCTCCCCGCGGGCCCGGACCCGGCTGCGCAGGGAGCAGCCCCCGGCGCCGATGCCGTGCCCAGACCCCTGCCCCGACCTCCCCGGTGCCATCCCAGGAGCTGGGTCTGGCTCGGCCACCTGAGGTGGGCAGCTGTGCTGGGAGAGGGGAAAGCTCCTGGGATTTCCTAGTTCTGGGCACAGCTGTAAGGCCCTGTCTGCTTGGAAGGGAGTTGGGAGCAGGGCGAGGGCATCCGGTGCCTGTCACCAAGGTGTCCCCAGCAGCGAGGTTGGCACAAGCTCTGCCACCCACTCTCTAGGTGCCTCTTGCCCCTGTGGAGCGTCTATCCCAGTACCTGCTAATCCTGCCTCACTCTCCCCCTCACTTGTTCCTTTGCCAGGATGGGCATGGAGAAGCCTGAAGGGGGTTTCCAGCTGGAGGTGAACTGGGTGCAGATAGCAGTATGGAGACTGGGGATTGGGAGCCTCACTGATCTTCCCCTTCCATGGTGTCCTGTCTTCCTGGGCAGGACACCCAACTCAGGGTGCAGCCCCTCAGGGACCTGGGATGTGTCCCCACCATGGCAAGGCCACGTGAGAACCACAGTGGCCTCCAGAAGGGGCCAGAGTCCTCCCTGATGGCTAATCATTGCCTACACAGGGGACCCAGGGACATGGTGAATCTGGCCAGCAGCGTGGGGTCCAGCACAGCCATGGCCCAGGGATTGCTTTGAGCTGCAAGCCAGGCTGCTCTGGTTGGTCTGAAGCAGATCTGGTTTGGTTTTGTGAGGCTGACAGAGATGGGAAGGGCTTCATGAGCCCTCCTGGCTTCCCTGAACCAGTACCTGCTAATCCTGCTGGCTTAAAAAGAAGGGAGACGCTCCTCCTTAGAGGGAAGGAGGCTCCTGCACTGAATGAGGTGCTGCCTCTGACGCTGCTCTGTGTCTCCAAACCTCAAGAGCTACTTAAGCATTGGGAGAGCCCTCAGTTTCCTCCTCAACAATGTCGAGGAGCAGGCAACTCCCTGCCTTGGAACATCTGTCCCACTGGTTATATTTAGCAGCACACGGATATCCTGGAATTGCTTCTCTGTTCCTTTCACCCCAAATCTGGTGTGGATGTGCAGGTGTCTAGCTCTGTGTCCCCAAAGTCATGGCTCTACTCTGCCCCACTGCAGCCTGCTGCAAATGCCTATGGCTTTGTGGGACTGAATTCACACCAGGTGAGTGGACCTGGATGGACATCTCCTCCCAGGAGGAGTGCAGGTGGGTCCCTCTTCTCAGCCCCATTTGGGCACAGCCCAGACCCTGGGACAGGGACCAGCATACTGCCATCAGCCCCCTGCACTCACACATGTTGCTGGCCATGTGTTTGCAAAAACAGTACCTCGTTTTCCAGGAAGGGACATGAGACTTCCAGGGCTCTCCCGGTGCTTTCCCAGAAGGATTGCCACTGCTCAAAGCCATTCCCTGCTAGGCCTGGGGATGGAGCAACCCACAGTGATCTCATGGCCAGGCTGGCGGGTGCTGGATGCCACAAGAGGGGTAGCACAGAGCAAGAAGTGATGCCTTTTCCTACGAAAAGGATCAGATGGAGGCCGGAGGGTCCCAATTTTCCCTGTGCTCCCCCGCTTTCTCCCTGCGGCCGCCCCGGGATGCTGCGGGGCAGCAGGTGGGGGTTTCAGGGCTCGCTCCCACGTCCTGCCTGCGCTGCCAAGTCGGGCCTGCCGGGGCCGTTCCCGACACGCACCCGCCGAGCTGGGAAGGCGTAAACAGATCGGGTTCCCGGCAGGGGTCCAGGGAGCGGGCAGGCCTTGGCTTGTGTCCCACCACTGCTCCGTCGGGGTGGGGTGCGGGGAGTGCCCAGGCAGGGCTGGGATGGAGGGGGCTGACCTGGCAGAGGGGTCCCTACAGGAAGCTGGGCACGACGTTGGTTTGACAAGGGGCCAAGGATGTTGCTTCTGCCTCTGTTTTCTCTGGTGCCGAGGTGGGCCTGTTCCTTGGGGTGTGGGAGGTGTTGATGTGCTGCCACCAAACCCCTTCCTGATCCCTTTATGGGGAGCTGCTGACCAGAGCTCAGTGTGTGGTCTGGGGGTCCTCAGTTCCAACTCCTTCTTTTCTCTTGGAGTTGTATTGTGATGCCTTTGACCTTGCTGTAACTCAGCCCTTGTCCCTTCTAAGGTATATGGGGGGATGGGGCTGCTCCATGTCGCCTTTGTCCCCAGCTGGTCCCCAAGCAGCTGCTGCCCGTCTCTGGCGTCCGGGCTGGGCAATGGGAGGAACTTGCTGCCCTCCCTGCCGGCCCTGGAGCAGCTGGGACGAGGGGAGGGCGTCAGGAACGCAGTGCCCAGAATAACTCAGCAGTCACCAAGGGCCCCGAAGGGTTAGGAAGGTGGGTGTGGGGTCCCAGGGCAGGTTCCTGCTTCCAGGACAGAGTGCTGCCTCTCCCCAGGACACAGACCGTCACCGGCTGCTAAGTGATTGCTGCTTCCATGTGGGAACGTGCAGGGTGGTCCAGGACATCCTGGTCATGTAGCTGTCATGTCCCTCTCCTGTTCACTGCATATGGAATCCCATTGTAGACCAGGATCCCAGGCACATCCTTCACTGCCACAGCTGCATAAAAATATCCCAGTCCAACTAAGGCAGTGGGCAAGATTGTGACGTTGGCTTCTCCCACTTTGGTATTGTCCAGCCAGAAACCCAGGTGGGCATTGGAGAGTCTGATCTGGGAGGGAAAGAGCCCTCACCCTGGGCATGGACAACACCGTGCCATGGGATGCTGTTGAAAGGACACTTTTCCCTGTCTTGGGAGGGAAAGGAGAGAGTGGCAGAACCTCTCTCAGGCTGCTGGAGAGAGCTTGGCCTGTGCCTGCTGGGAATGGATGCATCCCTCTCCCATTCCCACTTGCCAGCAGCATGGAGCAGCCAGTCAGTTCTCATGTGTTTTGGTAGGTGACCTTTGCACAGGAAATGGGAACAGCGAGGTGCCCTGTGCACCCTCACCATCACTGGAGAAGGGATTTGGAGATGGATCCCTCCCATCATGGCTTGAGAGCTGAGCTGCCACTGCTGGGTGAGATCCTGATGGTCTTTCCCAATGCAGATGCCACAAATGGCTGCAGCACCACGGAATCTGTAGGAGCAGTCACCCATCCAGCATCCCTTGAGACTGGCAGGAGCCAGAGGCCACGTTCTGGCTCTGTCTCAGAGGGAAGGAGATATTTTGCTGGAGCTACTGAAATCCAGGCTGCTGTTCAGAGGTAGCCAGACAGTGCAGGCATCGCTTGCTGGAAGGAAGCTTTAGGAAGCTGCGCCCCTTGTTTCAGTTTGGTAATAGAGAATATAGTCAGCAGCACCCCCAGAAGTGGAAATCCTTGGTTCTTAGGAAAACTCAGTCCCCAGGCAGCAGCTGCCATGTCCCTGCACAGCCCAGGCTATGATGTCTTAGGGGACCCCACCGGCTCATGGGGTCAGAGTTGAGGAAAGGCATCCACAAGGTATTTTTAACTGTGTGACTCCGAACTCTGGCCGCCAGCAGCCATCTGAGGTTGCCAACAGCTGATTGCCCACGGGCTGCTGGTGAGAGGGGGGACTTTTGAGTTAAATTCAGTTCCCAGCCGTGTCGTGGCCTCGGGAAGGAGCGGCGGCACTTGAACCATCGACCTTCTGGGTGACCTCGAGCGAGCAGCTTCACCTCCCGCTGCCTCCCCTCCCATCCTGCGTGTGCCTTGCCCAGATTAGCGCAGCCAGGGTGGGGACAGCCGCTCCATCCGCCCTGGCAGCGCCTGCTCCAGGTGCATGGCAGCTTCCCTGGGGCCAAAGGGGGAGGATGTCACAGGATTTCCAGCCTCCGCATTGCTGTGTGCTTGGAGTACTGGCTCCACCGGCTGGAGCAGCTCCTGGGTGCCAAGCTGCCATGTGCGGGCACGGGGCTGGCACTGATGGTGACATGGTGCCATTGGGCTGTGGCAGCCCAGTCCCCCAGCCTCAGCCTTGTCCTGCTTCCCCTGGGAGCTGCATGGTTGCTGTGACCTCCCAGCTACAATGTAGGGTCTGGATCCTTGTTTCACTCCCTGGAGCCCACAGGGTTTTGCTGGCCACTGTTGGCTGCTCTAATTTTTATCTGGGGCTCATTGTTAGAACAATAAAATAAATAGGTACGTGCAGCTCTGGAGTGTCAAACCCCTCCAGGTGTAGGTGGGTTACTGGGTTCCTGCCTGCCCTCCCTAATTAACTGTTGCTCAGCTAATCCAGACTTACTGACCTGCCCTAATCTTCCCATGCAAGGCCAGCCCTTCACTGCTGGCTCCTGTCACTCATCTCCCATGTTCACAGTCCTGAGTATGTGATAGAGGATGGTACCCCAGGAAGCAACAGAATACATGGTGGGAGATGGTACCTGGGAAGCAGCATCCCCCCATGCAGGGCTGCTGAGGTTGATTTCCTGACCAGCAGCTCCCTCTGAGCCCACGCTCACCGTGCTGCTCTCACCGTCCCTCCACATCCTGCTTCCCCTCTTTCTTCCTCCCATTGACCTGCTGCCGGTTGGATTATTTCTCCCCAGATGCTGCAATCTGCATTTTCCCCCATGTTGAATCTGCCTGGGTTTATTCTCCTAATCTCTTGAAGTCCTTTTTGTGTTATTTTTTGCCCTTGTCAATCTGTAGCACATCCACCACAGATTATTTTAATGCACCATTTGCTGGGTATGGCATTAATGACAACACTGAGAGTGTCTGTAGGTGCAGCCCCTTTTCCAGGGTATCTGGGATGGCCCTCCCTTGGCTTCCAGGGAAGCTGTGGTGCATTGTTAATGCTGGAGATGATGCTCTGCTGGTCCCCATGTCCCACAGCCCCGGGGTGGCCCTTGGTCCCACGGTGTGCCCGCTGCAGGTTCAGGCTGTGCTTGCCCTTGGCCGTTGGCCCCTGCTGCTATCAGCCCATCTCTTCCCGCTCGGGAGGCGTCCTGTCCTTTCGGAAGGATGGGGGAAATGGAAAAGGCTCCACCTCTTCCCTGGGCAAATACAGCTCCTCTGAGTTCATATCCTGGAGAGCGGAATAGCCAGGTCCCAGCAGGGACAGTGACTTCACCTCCCGGTAACGCGTTTCCCCGGCCAGCTGGGAAAGGGCCCTTGTATCTCCGAAGGAGCTGTCTGGCTTCCCCCTCCTGAAGCCTTTCCCAGCTGTTTCCATCCTGGATGGGGCTGGGGGATGCAATTTCAGCTCTGTGGGGAAGGGGTGTTACCCCTTATCCGGGCCAGGGGAGCTGGGCTGGGCTGCATCACTTTGGCGTAGGCAACCACTACAAACCCAAAACCTTCTCTTGTGGAGAAGGGGAGCAAGCACCATTCACCTCACCCCAGCTGAAATCCTTCTGGGGGCCTGAAACTCAGAGCAGCAGCATGTGTTTGGCTTTTGCAAGGGGTGAATCCAGCCCCAAAGGATTCCTGTGATGCTCTTTTCCATGCTTGGCGTTTGTCCCCTCTGTCCCCTGTGGCCATCAAACCTTGAGGTCCAGAGAGCCGAGAGCTGCACCTTCCCAGCTGTGGGGATGGAGACGGGGTTTCCGATTCAGCTTTTCCTTTCATTGTTCTGGGAGCCTTCACTTTGAACAAACTGCCTGTTTTTTCCTGCTCTGCTTGTGAGGGGAAGCAGCAGGGGGGAATTGGAGGTTTGGATGGGGGTCCTGGAGTGGCTGGGCTGGGGGTGAGTGATCAATGTCTGTGCTGTGTGGGGATGCTGCCCAGTGTCTCCCCTGCTGCCAGCCTCTTTAAAAACCTTAAAAATTTGATTGTCTCTGGAAAAAATATTCCCAGCCTTTTCCAAAGAAGGAAAAAGGCTCCCAGTTGACCCCACAGTCCTGTTGCACTATCCTTCTTTGTCTGTGGTGGGCCTCCAGCCCAGCCCAGGGTGGAAGGCAGATCCTTGGACCTCTCAAACTCCTCTGCCTTTGCCATCACCTGCCTTCACCATCATCCACCATCTTATCTGAACAGTATTGCTTAAAGGAGATGAGCAAGGAGGCCAAGCTGCCAGAGGAGACTCAGACATGCCATCAGCAGAGACAAGTTGGTGACAGGAACAGCTTGGGCTCTGCATGGCTGTAAGCCCTAAGATTTGGGGCTTCAGCCAGGGATAAATGGTGACTTGTGTTGAGGTTGGAAATGAGCATTAGGTGCAGGGATACTCAGAGCACAGGAGTGCTGTGTCCAAGCCTCAGGATGCTGTGAGGAGCTGCCCAGAGCTCAGCTCCTGGAAGGTTATTGCACCTGCTGGGGTTATTCCAGGCTGCTGAAACCAGGAACGGGGCTTGGTGTGACAGCCATCCTGGAGCCTGTGCAGTGTCAGAGCAGGCAGGGCCCTGGTCTGGTCGAGGGTTTGATAGGTTTCTCAAGGGATGAAAATGCCAATTACTCTTGAGGAGTTGCCAGATGTTGGTGGAGGGACAGTAAGGAGCTTCCAGCTGCTCTCATGTCACTGCCATTTGCCCTCTGCTGATGAGAATCCACCTCAATTGCAGCCTCCCCATCCCTCCCAGTTAACCCAGTGGCTTTGCCCCAGTCACACCAACCTGTGTTGTTGTAGTTGTAGTGTCTGGCTTGGCGAGGGGCCTGTTTGTCAGCATTGGTGGGGAGCCCATCCTCAGTGATGCTGCAGAGCCTCAAACCCTCAGGCACAGGCTCTTTGTGGGCAGGAACCCTGGAATTTGGACACATATGGCATTTAGACAGCTATGGTATTTGGGCACAGGGATGGGTGCTCAGCCATGTATCCTTGGCAGCCAAATTCATTGACCATCACCATGGGAGAACTAGAGGAGCACGTCTTGTGAGCTGGGCACAGCACTGGGCTCAGTGTTTGGGGTGCAGCTGGTAGCTGCAGTACAGAGCTGGGCTCAGGAGCCCTTGGCTCTCACTCAGCCTCTGTTCTGAGCTGGCTGGGCAGCTTTGTTTGAGTTTCTTAACATCACTGTGGCTGAACTCCTTCCCTATCGATGTTGGGGAATCTTCTGGACCTATTGGGAAACTGCTCCTGAAGCAGCTGGTGTGCCAGGAGGAGCTGGGTGTGGGTGGCCACAGCGGACATGCCTGTGGGCAGAGAGGCGACAGGGAAGGGTGATTCCCGTGGAAGAGGGATGAACATCACCTCTTTGGGTCTTGATTTTGGCCAAGACAGTGAGTGTGTCCTGAGCCCTGCTGTGAACTCACCATATGCCAAGGCAGGGCCACCCCGGGCCATCACAGGGCAGGTTGGGTGAAGCTGCCACCTCCTGCCACCTCCGCCTCCAGCTCCAGAGGCTGCTACCACCATCAGAGATGGCTGGTGCTCTGTGGGATAGCAGCTGATTAGCTCCTCCAGCTGGTTCTCTGGCTTAGTGGTGACAGTCCCCAGGTGGATTTCATTTTCCCAAGAGGGTATGTGCATGTATTTGGTGTGTTCAATGCACACTGTCCCTCTCCCACTGCCCAGGGAAGCAGGATGGTGTTCCTGCAGTGCCCTTGCAGGGCTTTCCTGCTTGCAGGGTACTTGTAGCAGGCATTGTTGGGGTGCTCAGGGCTGGATGTTCAGGGATGCTCATGGTACAGGGACACTCAGGGCTGGCAGCACAGGGATGTGCATGACTCTGGGATGCTCAGACCTGGGGCACTGGGAGGCTTATGGCACAGGGGTGCTTGCAGCCAGCAGTGTGGGGATGTGATTTCCCAGGATGAGGGGATGGGATGAGAGTCTGTGACACAAGACCAGCAGAAAGGGGTGTTTTTCCAAGCATTTCTGGCAAGGAGGTAGATCCCCACTTAGGGTTCTCTGTGTCATCCCGCACAGCAACAAAGCCTTGCAAGTGGTGGAGCTCTGCTGTGGATGCCCTGGGTGGACAAAACCAGTGAGGGATCACAGTAAAAAACCCCTTCTGGAGCCTGACTGCCATGTGAGAGCCAGGGCAGGACTCCACGGGATATTCGGGCATTTCCTTCCGCAGCCAAACCCAGGCCAGCACGTGTCGGCGCTTCCCAAGGAGCGCTTTGCCGGGCTTGTGGCCGCCTCCGAGCGCTCGGGGAGCCGCTCACGGCTGTCCCCGCGGGAACGAGCGCTCCCTTGGAGGGCAGGGGCTGACTCAGGGTGCCCGCTGTGCTGGCACAGGGGTGCTGGGCCGGGCGAGGGCACGCCTGGCTCCGCTCAGCCGGGCACAGCCGGCGCCAGGCGAGTGCCTTGCGGGGGTAAATCCGGGTTTGTGCCGGGCCGGCTGCCAGCGCGGAGGGCGAGGTGCCCGCCCCGGCCGCTCCCCGGTGCCCCCCTCACCTCACGAGGAGCCCAGCCCAGTCTGGCATCCCCGCCACGGGGAAACTGAGGCACGAAGGGGGCTGCTGAGGAATGTTCCGTGAGGGGACTGCGCCTCAGCGGCGATCCCGAGGCCAAGCGCTGCAGCCAGGCCGTGCCAGCCGTGAGGGTCCCGGCCCCGTCTGGCGCTGGGGCGGCCGCGCTGCCTTCGCCACGGCCGGCGGCCGGCCCGACATTTGTAAGCAATTTGCCGGAGCGTTCCGGAGGTGCTTCCCGCTGCCGCTTGGCAGCCAGACGCCGCACAGAAGCTCGCCGGCTCCCTCGAGGCCTCGCTCGGGCCCGGCCCTGCCTGCGGAGCCTCGTCCTGCCCGGGCAGGCGCCGCGGAAGGCGGCGGGCCGGGGCTGAGGGCCTGGTGCAGGGGTCGCGCTGGGGAGGGGAAACCCACGGCTAGAGTTAACCCTTGGGGTGCAGCAAGCTGGGATTTCCCTGGAAATAAATAACCCCTTCAGGGTGTTTCGTTTTTCAGCGCTGTGCGCGTGTTCTGGGCTCGTTTTCCGGGATGTGAGTGTGCTGCTGGTGGGGAATGGAGGCTGCGGATCAGGCCTGAGAGTGCCCCCGCCCCAGTGCAAACCCAGCGGGGGTGAGGATGTGGCTGAGGATCTGGCCACACCATCCCGGTGCTGTGGCTGGATTATCCCTGCAGCCCTTTACCCAGCTCTGCAGCCCCCTGGCCAGAGCTGAACAGGCCACTCTGGGACTGGGAACTGCTTGGTCCAGCCTCTGCTGAGCTCCAGAACACCTGTGTGGAAAAGAATGGATAGCCTGGGCACCAACGGGTAGAGAAGGGGCTGAAGAAATGCAGGGAAAACCTTGGGAATCGGTCAAAAGGAGCATATGGATGGAATGAGGAGGGGGGGGTTGCAGGAAAATGTCCCCTCAGCTGCCATCCTGTCACCTGGTGCCGGGTTTTGTTTGGATGGCACTGGTGGAGGGGTCCCAGCTGCCTGGCTGTGCTCTGCTTCCCCTCCATCCCTCCATTCCTCTCCTTTCCCATGCCTTTATGCTGGGGTACCCCAATACTTTCCCACCCACACTTCACCTTCCAGCCTTGCTGCAAACCCTGCAGCTCTCCCTGCAGTGATTTACTCAGCTGCAAAACAGGGATGAACTCTTTCCTTCCCTGCCCAAGGCGGATCCAAGCATTTAGGAAGACCCCCAAAGGGAATGCTGCCCCTGGCTTTGTTTGTAACCTGCTGCTTTCTCAGCCACCTGCACCATGTCTGTATGGTCCTGCCCTGTGTCCTGGCCTGGCTGGACTGCTGGAGCAAGGAACCAATTTGAGGAATGTTGTTCAGGGAGATGTGGATGTTGACAGCCCAGGCAGGGACACCCACTATGTCCAGCCCTGCTTACTGGACCCCACTGGCCAGCTCAGTCCCCTTGAAGGTAGGGTTAGGGATGGGATTTTGGGGTGAACTCTCCTTCTTCAAATAGTGTGCGTTGCTCAACTCCAGGATCAGCCCCCGGGAGCTGTGGAATGTTTCTGCCTCTTTTGGAGGTGCTAGTGTTCATTTGGCATCTCCATCCAGCCCCTCTTTTCCCAGCTTTGTATCCCCAGTGGTCATCACTGAGGGTCTGCCTCTCCTGCCCTGGGTAAGGACTCCTCTTCCCCCTCCCTTTTTCAGTTTTCAGCTGAATGTGGTGGGAGCAATCCCAGTGGTTACAGTTCTCCAGAACTCAGATCAGAAATGGCCAATTTACAGGTGAAATGTTATTTTTTTCTTGGCTGCTGAGGTCAAGGAAAGTGACTTGTCCTTGTTGAAGACCCCGGATCCTGGGCTCTTGGGGCTGGGAGGGGAAAGTGAGAGCTCTGCTGAGTGATGGCTTTGGGAGCCAGTTCCTTTGGGAAGGGCTATTGGATTGGTGGCTGAGGCTCAAAGACAAACAGTCCCTGGAAGAGGTAATTAGGGTGATCCCATCCTGATCCCCTCAGCTATGGAGAGGAGTCACGAGTCCTTCACCAGCAGCCACTCCAAGCCCATTTTGTGTTAATTAGGCTGTTTACAAAACAATGTAAATTGCAGTAATGAACACCCCGGTGCTTGGTTTCCTTTAATTATCCATTTACATGATGAATGAGCCAGCCCCTCTTCAGCTCTTCCTTTTCAGCAGAGGGGTCACACAGCCCAGCATGGCTTTATATGGGATCTGCCATGCAAGGTGGGTAGAGACCTTGGGAGAGAAGGAGAAGAGAAGGGAATTGAGGAGGATGGGGAGAGGAAGGAAAAGCAGAGGGATCTTCAGTCCTGGAGATCTCCCTGGCTGTGAGGAAGAGGGCTCCTTCCCCATTACCCCACCACAGCAGAGTGGGGTTTGAGCAGCTGTTTCACCCCAGGCTCAGAGCCTGGCACTCGGACTTTTATTTTCCACAGGAAAAAGCACAGAAACCATTCAAAACATTTAATCCTGCCTGGCTCGGCGATGGGGCTGCCTGGAAGGGCAGAGGAGGAGCGGTGGTATTTCTTGGCCCCCCACATACCTTCCCCTTTCTTTCTCTTTTGACTCGGCGGATGAATTCCAGAGATGTTAATCCGCTCTCAACCCCTCGGTGTAGAATAAAATGTCCTCTCTGTGTGGGAGGAAGGAATCCATTTGATTAATTGTGGGAAGGAGCAGGGAGCTGGAGGTGCACTGGGGGTGCGCATGGGAGGGTGGGCTGAGCATCCTCGGCTGCCCAGTGGTCCCTGAAGGGGAGGGAGGGATGGGCAGGGGGATAGGCATATCCAAGGTGTCACAATCCTTGGGTCCCTGAAGTGGAGGCAGGGCTGTGCAGGGGGATGGGGATAGCCAAGGTAGCACAATCCTTGCATTCACAGCTGAAAGCTTCAGCCTCTGCCCTGGCCATAAAAATGCCAACCATGTGGTCTGTGGGCCACGCCACAGTGGCAGTGGCAGGCACAGGGAGTGAGTGGGGGGCAGAATGGCCCCACTCAGCAGTTTTGGGGTGTCAGTGCCTATAAAGGGGAGGGAAGCGCTCACTGTTCTGCCAAGCCAGGGTGGCAGGAGCTGTGGGGTCTGACCCATCCCGGGGGCACACAGGAATGGGGCAGGAGAGATGGAGGAAGGAAAGTGCTAAGCTCGAGCTGGGTCAGCGCACTGAGGGTTCGTGGAGGTGAAAGTGGAGGCAGAGGAGAATAGAGCAGAGCCCCTCGGGATGGGCCAGGCACTGTTCTGTGCACTGGGAGGTGGGTCTGGCTGTGGGATGGGGTTCTTGTGGGGGCCTGCAGGCTCTGCCTCCTGCCCTGACCTTCACCTCTTGTCTCTGCAGAGCTCCTGGGATCTGCCAAGCGCCTGAACGTGAACTACCAGGATGCAGACGGGTGAGTGCTCCCCTGGATGGTGCTGGGTGCTGCTGCCAGCCCAGGCAGGGCTCCTCTCCCCAGAATCCAGTCAGTCCTGCAGCTCAGGGTATCATACAGCTTTCCAGGGTAGCTGGAGAACACATGAACATCCCAGAGCCAGGGCAAGCCCTGCACGGGCAGAGCTAGTGCCTGCCTGGATCTAAGCTGAGGGCCTTGCTCAATCCCTCCTGAAAATCCTTCATAAATCCCTTCTATGTGCCCCTCTGTAGGGATGGGGTTGAATAGGGATGGCAGCATGTCCAGCCAATGCCTCTGTCCCTGATTGAAAAACAGCCCAGAGGAGCACCCAGCCAGCCTCAGCACCTGCACGTGCTCATGCCTCTGTTCAATATCCCAAAAGCAAAATCCCATTGTTTTGGGGGGAGTTAGAGAAAGAAAATATGAGGTTGCCAAGTGACCACAGCATATTTGTGTAGCTCATCACTTCCAAAATCCAAGTACTTAATAAGCTGGGTACTGAGAGTTAAAGAAACCACAAAGGCCCATAAAATAAATAAGCGCATTATTCTTACTGAATTAACTCTGACCTGTCAGTCATTAGCATTGTTTTTATGTGCTGTTGTTGTACCTAATTTCTACATGTTTTCTTTTGGAGGACTCTGTAGGAAGAGGTGTCCATGATGAGTCCTAACAGGCCAGCAGGGGGTTGGGAATGTGCAGGATGGCTTCGTCTTAAAATAATACTGTACAGATGGAGCTTAATAGAAAAAGAATTTAATAATAGAAGCGATGATCTGATTTTGATAGGGCACACAGTTTGTGCTTGGGCAGCTCCAGGAGGGCTGATGGTGGGAACTGGGGTAAAGGGTCTGTTTCCCTGCCTGAGGGACATGGGCAGGGTGTTGAGTTTTGCTGGGGTACAGGAAGGGAATAAAGGGGAAGTGAGACATGAGCATTGGGATAGCAGTGTGTGTCCTGGGAGAGCCATGGTGCTGGTGGTGTCCTTGGCATCACCTTGCTCAGGGTTTGGAGAGGATGGGGTGAGCAAATGTGGGTTTGTGCAGCCACCCCAGGGCAGAGTGGGACCCCACAGGGTTGGGTCAGGGGCATTTTGTACCCCTGCACACTCACACTTTGAGGCAGAGTTTTGCCGTGGCTCAGGGACGTGGATGGGTGCACTGAAGGAAGTAGCAGCCCTTTCTGCTGAGGTTAGTGTCCCTCCTGCAATATTGAGACTTGCACAGGGATTTGGGGATGCTCTGGGAGTGCAGATCATGAGGAGAGCTGTGCTGGATGAGCTGCATCCCCAGCACTGGGTTTGGACACTGCAGAGCCCATCAGAGCCCCACACTGGTGTTATCAGGAGCCCCCCATGTCCCTTGGAGCAGCTCGGGCTAATCCCCAGTGGCACAGGGACCCCTCACTTGGCCTTGGCCCTTCACATGATGGCTCAGGGGGAGTGCCAGGCAGACAAGCCCCTTTCACAGCCCCCAGACACTGTGCTCTTTCATTACCAGTGGCCTCCCACGCTCTGCCATGGGCTCCTGGCAGCCCTGCTGGCATGCAGAGGGGGCAGCTGGCACAGGGGGCAGGACTGGCCACGGGGCTGATGTGTTTGCCAGATGCTGTGGGCAGTGTTGGGGCTGCCTGCCTGCTCTGTGGCGAGGGGAGATGCATCTCTCTCCATTCTGCCTGTTTCCCTCAACAAAGGGCACAGAGAATGAGGGCCTCTTCTCCCTGGAGTTGCCCAAAGTACACAGTGTGCCTGCATCCCTCACTGAATCCTGGGGCATAGACAGCTTGGAGGGATTTATGAATTTTTTGTTGTGGGGAATCCGAGGCACTGGGAGTGGGGAACTGGGGAGCAGCCAGTGCCAATCCCAGCCCTCAGCCCGTGTGCAGGGGGGGTGCTGTGGGACCAGCACAGTGGGGCTGGGGGCCGGGCTGAGCCCTGCCTTGTGCCACAGGTTCTCAGCGCTGCACCACGCAGCCCTGGGCGGCAGCCTGGACCTCATCTCGCTGCTGCTGGAGGCACAGGCCACCGTCGACATCAAGGACAGCAACGGTAAGGGCTGACCCCCGGGCACGGCCCCTGCGGCCGCCAGCTGAGCCCCCTGCGGCGGGCGGGGGCCGTGCCCGGCCCTGCTGAGCCCCGCTGCCCACAGGGATGCGGCCCCTGCACTACGCGGCGTGGCAGGGCCGGGTGGAGCCCGTGCGGGTGCTGCTCCGAGCCGCCGCCTCCGTCAACATGGCCTCGCTGGACGGGCAGATCCCGCTGCACCTCTCGGCGCAGTACGGCCACTACGAGGTGGTGAGTGAGAGCCCAGAGCCTCACGTGTGCCCTCCCTGGGGCTCTCTGGGGTGCTGGGTGGGGGCAAAGCCCGCCGTGCCGGGTGGGAAGGAGGCTGCAGGGTGATGCTGAGCCCCTGCACCACGTTCTGCCCTGCAGTCGGAGATGCTGCTCCAGCACCAGTCCAACCCGTGCCTCATCAACAAGGCGAAGAAAACCCCACTGGACTTGGCCTGCGAGTTCGGGCGGCTGAAGGTGAGTCCTGTGGGCTCTGCTCTACACCAAGGGCTTCTCCAGGGGCAGCTCTGGAGCCCACTGGCTCCTCCAGGGGCAGAGTGCGGGGTCTGGCCACAACTGCTCTCCCTCCACCACGAGACTCAGAGCCTGGCAGGCAGCACCTGCCTCCTCCCATGGCCAGACACAGCCAGATGCTGAATCTGGGAGCTGTGGATTTTGCCCAGACCTCACAGCAGGGCAGTGTCAGACTGGGAGTGAAGCCAGGAGTTGTTGGTCCTGGTTCTCCACAGCCTTCCCCCACCCACCCCAGCTTTGCTCACAGTTAAGCACAGATAGACGGAGCTGGCTAATCCCGGCAAGCTCTGAGCATCCAGCCCTGGTCCAGGACCCCAGCACAATTCTTGGGGACAGGGCCACACTGTGCTCTGGGAGACCCTGGCCCAGCCAGCACCACTGGGTTGGGCTGGAGCATGGCCAGCCAGACTGTTCTGTGCCCCACTAGGAGGGGACCAGGGGGATATTTCCATTTTTGGAGTATCTATAATGTCTGCAGCTATAAACAGGGCAGTAAAAATAACTCCTCTGTGCCTCTGGGTTGCCCTGAGATGCTGAGAGTCTCTCTGGGCTGGAGAGACTGGAGGTTTTTAGGGCTTGGTCTGAAAAGCCTGATTATGGGAAGACTATTTCTGGCTGTTGTGACCTTTCGCAGCCCCTCACGACAGTGTGGCCATGCCAAGCACTGTCCAGCTCCAGCCTAGCCTGGGGCTGTGGGTGGAAGGGAGTGGTGGGGTGGGTGGTGGGCTGGCCCCTCACTGAGAGAGTGCAGGTGGGGGTACCTGCACCCCATTGCTTACCCGTGTCTCATGCAGGTGGCCCAGCTGCTGCTGAACAGCCATCTGTGTGTCGCCCTGCTGGAGGGACAATCCAAGGATGCCACTGACCCCAACTACACCACCCCGCTGCACCTGGCAGCCAAGAACGGGCACAAAGAGATCATCAGGTAACTCCCTGCCTAATGCTGGAAAAAAACATCATGGCTTCAGTCCTGCTTCCTCCCAAACACACCTCCCTTCTACAGGCTTCAGCCCCTCGTCCCCAAAGCAAGTGCAAGGTGTTGTCCACTTCCCGTTGTAAAGCAGCCAAGTACCTGGCCCTGATGTCCCTGTCCTGTTGTTCATGCCTCTCCCTCCTTCCTACCAGGCAGTTGCTGAAGGCTGGGATTGAGATCAACAAGCAGACAAAGACAGGCACAGCCCTGCATGAGGCCGCGCTCTACGGCAAAACAGAGGTGGTGCGGCTCCTGCTGGAGGTGAGCACGGTGGGGATGGGGCTGCGTGGGGAGACAGCCCCTGGGGATCACCCAGCACCCCTTCCCCTTGGTCCCCTGCCTCCCTTGAGTCTGATGATAGGGAGGGATCTGGCCTTGACCATGTCTCCTCCTGGGCAGGGCGGCGTTGATGTGAACATCAGGAACACCTACAACCAGACAGCGCTGGACATTGTCAACCAGTTCACCACCTCACACGCCAGCAAGGACATCAAGCAGCTCTTGAGAGGTGAGGTGGGGATGGCACTGAGAGGGGTTTCTTCCCCTTGGCACCTGCCTGGGCTCCCAGTGCTCCTCCTAAACAGCCTAAATCAGTGCCAGCATCCCAGTCCCCTCTCACATGTGCCCCCATCCTGCATGTGGGGCAGTGTCTGGGGATTGAGTCCTTCCTGCAGTATTAATGCTTTCTTCTCTCCTCTCCTTGCTCTTGCTTTCTCCTTCTGCCCTCACTGGACTCCTCTCTTTCCACCCTATGCTCTGGCACCTTCTTTCCTCCTCTGTCCCTTGCCTTCAGAGGCATCAGGAATCCTGAAGGTCCGAGCTTTGAAGGATTTTTGGAACCTCCACGACCCAACTGCTCTCAACGTCCGAGCAGGAGATGTCATCACGGTGAGGCTGCTCTCTGCTCCCTATCCCCCTGCCCCACCACGGCCCTGGGTACCAGCCCCATCCCTCTTGTCCCATGGCAGGTCCTGGAGCAGCATCCAGATGGCCGATGGAAGGGGCACATCCACGACGCTCAGAAAGGCACCGACCGGGTCGGGTACTTCCCTCCCTCCATTGCTGAAGTCATCAGCAAGCGGACAGGTCAGTGGCCATCCTGGCCATGCTGGGGACAGTCCCCTGTGTGAAACCTTCCCAGCCTTCCCAGCGCCTCCTGTCAGACAGGCCCTGCAGCCCTGGCTAGCTAGGGGGCAAGGGAAGGACTCAGGGAGTGTCGCCATGGTTGGGATAGTACTTTGGGGGTTGTGGCTCAGCTGTCCCCTCCATCCCTGCCTCCTGCATGAGCTCTGACCACGTGTGTTTTGTCTTTGAATGCAGGCATGGTTGTCCCCCGTGTAGCACCCGTGCAGCAGCGCCAGGGTCCCCCCGGGGCCCTCCCAGCCCCCCCTGGGGGGCTGCAGCACCTTCCCGACGACTGTCCACACCCGGCAGCCCCGAGCAGCCCAGCAGCCTTTGGTCACCTCACCCTAACCCGGACGGTCCCAGGCCCTGACAGCTCAGGTCAGGGGAGCACCTGGGGAGGGACAGGGGCTGAGGACCTTCCCCTGTTCCTAGCCCTGCCTGGGCAGGGGCACAGGGAGAGACTTTCCTTCCACTTCTCCATGGGGAAGCAGCCAGATAAGAGGGAGCAGATGCAAGAAAAGGGAGTTTTGGGTAACCCTTAGAGCAGATCCTTCTCTTCCCTGTGTCTCAGCCCTCTGTGTGTCCCTTGCCAGCCCAGGTCACCCTGTCTGTGTTATGCATGCTGGGAGGTGGGAGGGAACTGATGCATTGTCTGTGGCTGGAGGGATCTTGTGAGAGGTCAGAGCATCAGAGTGTTGGCACATGGGTCCTTGCTGGGGACTCTGCCCTGTGTCAGCCCCAATGCCAGGGAGCTGCTGACGGGCTCCCTGCTTGCCCCAAGCAGCAGGAGACAGGAACAGCGTGGGCAGTGAGGGCAGCATCGGCAGCATCCGCAGTGCCGGCAGCGGCCAGAGCACCGAGGGCACCAATGGGCAGAGCACCAGCATCCTCATCGAGAATGCCAGGGTAGGCACCACCCCCTGATCCCCTCTGTTGCTTCCCTGTGCTGGCTCAGGCTGGAGATGGAGCCCCATCCCCTTCCATGCCCCCTCCTAGCAAAGAAGGGGCTGCTGGAGTTGAATATCCTACACCAAACACCTACTTGCTGCCAGGACTCAGCAGGGAGATGCTCCTGGGGGAACCCCAGTTGTTCCCCAAAGCACAGCTGGCCTTTTTGAGTGAAGCTGGAGGCTGTGGTTGGCATCACACAGCATCTCCATCATGTGCTGTGTCACCTGAGAGGATAATTAAAGGCCCTGAGCCAAATCCTGCCCAGATCTTTGCTGAGGGCCAGCCTGTTGCTGAGTGAAGCTGTGACCAGCAGCCCAGCATGGGGATCCTCAGCTCTGGGGAGGTGTGACAAAGCTGGTTTCCAGAGTTGGGTTCTTCATTCACTCACTCCTCTTCTCTCTCAGCCTCTGCCCTCCACTGGTGACAACCTCCAGCAACACCTTTTGGGATCAGAGCCGCACAATGGGACCTCCCCAGCAGGTGAGGGCTGTCCCAACTCTATGGGGCCTTGGGGACAGCTGTCCCTGCAGCCCATGGGGCTGTTCACTGTTCAAGTGCCCCTGTGACAGTTCTCCTCTCTCCTTTCTGCCAGGGCCACAGGGCCTCCAGACCCCAGGCAGCTGCCCCCCTGGAGACAGGGTCTTCTCCCACCAGTTCTTGCGTCCTGAGCAGCTCCTCGAGGGGAAGGTAACTGGAACAACTGGGGAATGGTGTGCTGGGTGACAGGACCATGTTTGGGGCACTCAGCCCAGCTCTTACTGCACCAGGGACATGGGGAACTGTGTCTTTAGGACACAAGTGGATCTTGCCTAGGGAGATCCTGGAGCAGTTAGGTTCTTCCAGCCCCAGCAGCCAGTGTCATGGGCTGTTCTGTGTCCCATCCTTCCCTCCAGGATGCAGAAGCCATTTACAACTGGCTGCGAGAGTTCCAGCTGGAGTCGTACACTGTCAACTTCCTCAATGCTGGCTACGACGTCCCCACCATCAGCCGCATGACCCCGGAGGTGAGGCAGGTCCTTACCCACCCACAGCTGCCAGCAGTGGGTTCACAGTGCCCTGAGCTCCCTGAGCCACTGCTGACCACGGCCCCTCTCTGCCCCACTTAGGATCTGACAGCCATCGGCGTGACCAAACCAGGCCACAGGAAAAAGATCTCCACAGAGATTGGGCAGCTCAGCATTGCTGAGTGGCTGCCAAACTACATCCCGGTGAGTCCCTGCCACTGAAGCTTTGGTCACTCCCTGTCTTCGGGTCTTTTCTCAGAGCCCTCTAACCCCAGATTGGAGTCTGTAAGTGAATAACTTTGACTGCATTAAAGCAGTCAGAGACACCCTAAAATCACAGTCTTCTGGGCAGGGAGGGGATGCTGAAGGTGCTGCCCATTCTTCAGTGGCTCATGGCAGTGGCTCCATGTTCTTTCCAGGCTGATCTGATGGACTGGCTCAGTGCCATTGGGTTGCCTCAGTACCACAAAAAGCTGGTGAACAACGGCTACGATTCCATCACCATCGTGACAGACCTGACATGGGAGGATCTGCAAGAGATTGGCATCAACAAGCTGGGTGAGTCCCTCTGGCCTTGCTGGGGTGGCCCAGGGCAGCCAAGTTTCCCACCCAGGTCCCCACGTCCCATTCTCCCTCAGGCTAGGAGGTGCAGGCATGTCCTGAGCACCCGGAAAGGGCAGTTCCTGGCTGTCCCTAAGAACTGCTTGGCCAGCTGGAGCTGGGCCCAGCTAGGTAGATGCCAGCAGTGGTTTGTCTCCTCCCATAGGCAGGGTTTAGATAACCTTGAGGCCTTTGCTCCAATGTGTGACATAACTACTACTCTTGTTGGCCTGGAAACAGGCCTTGGGAACTGGAACTGACCCAATGTCCCTTTCCTTCCTGCAGGCCACCAGAAGAAGATCATGTTGGCTGTCAAGAAGCTCAGAGACCTCCGCAAAAGCCTCAACCAAGCAGAAGCAACTCTGGCAAGACGCAAAGTCCCCGGTTCCCTGGACATTGTCACCATTGAGTCGCTGGAGAACGGGGAGTGCCAGTCCCCACACACACCCAAAATGACAACTTTCCAGGACAGCGAGCTCAGTTATGAGCTCCAGACAGCCATGTCCAACAGCTGCCACGACACACTCGGCATCAAGAGCAGCCAGGGAATGTCACGGAGCCAGGAGAGCATCGGGGTGCGGTCGCGGGGCTCAGGGCACTCTCAGGACAATGTGTTGTCCCGGCGCCTCTCCAGCCCCTCGCAGGAGAGCCTGGGCAGTGGCGAGAGCAGCAGCAGCAGTGGGCAGTCCTGGGCCCCACCCCGCAGCAAGGAGAGCCCGGCCAGCCTGCCAGGCCGGCCCAGCCCCGAGCCCTACGGGAAGCTCGTGTCCCCCGAGGGGATGAACGGCTTTGCCAATGGCAGTGGCGGGGGCAGCCCTCTCAAGGAGAGGAACCTGCCCGAAGGCACGGATCAGTACGCCCGGCCGGTGGCTCAGAAAGGGGCCGGGACTCCAGCAGTGACTCCCTGTACTCCTCCTCAGACTCCCAGCAAGGGAACAGCCCCCTACGTCTTCATGTACCCACACGTCTCCCTGAAATCCCCAACGGCCCCGTCCGTCCTGGGAGCAGAGCAGCCCAAGGCACACCCATACCCATCCACATCCCCTGGACAGAAGAGCAGCCTGCAAACATCAGCCCAGAAAGGCTTCTCCTACCTGCACAGCCAGTGCGGCCCCACGGAACCGCCCACGGCAGCCCCCGCGGCCGGGGAGCAGCACAACGGAGGCGAAAGCCTGAAGCACAAGAAGCGCTCGCACAGCCTGAACCGCTACGCGCTGTCGGACGGGGAGCACGAGGAGGAGGAGGGGGCCCCCAGCAGCACCCTGGGCTCCTACGCCACGCTGACGCGGCGGCCGGGCCGCAGCCAGATGCCGCGGGCCTGTCTGCAGGCCGAGGCCAAGGTGACCCGCAGCCAGTCCTTCGCCATCCGCGCCAAGCGCAAGGGCCCCCCGCCGCCGCCTCCCAAGCGCCTCAGCTCCGTGTCCAGTGCCCTCGCTGCCGAGGCGGACGGCGAGCAGCCCCCCAGCCCTGAGCAGCAGCCCACAGCCCCTCAGGACGTGCTGGACACGGGTGCCGCGCCCAGTGATGCCGGCCGTGGCAGGACAGTGAAGAGCCTGGCGGCTGCGCTGGAGGGAACGCCAGGTGTGAGCCCATCCAAGCCCCTCCTGGCCCCAAAACCGCTGCACCTGACTCAGGAGTGTGTCCGGGCAGACGTGGGTGAGGGGTCCCACGATGGCGGTGACGCCAGCAGTGCCACGCTTTCCGATGGCAGCAGGGACCCCTTTGAGAGCGGCAAGCCACGGAGACGGACAGTGAGCGAGCCCAGCTCTCCTATGACAGAGGTGGCTGCGCAGGGTGAGCAGGAGGATGCCTGCTCAGACACAGAGGAGGAGGCCAAGCCGGGGGTCTCCTCTTCATCGTCCCAGAACAGCTCCAGCGAATGCATCCCCTTTGCAGAAGAAGGCAATTTAACCATCAAACAGCGGCCAAAGCCCAGCGGGCATTCCAAGGCCGTGCCAGACATGGAGCATGGTTCCCAGCCGGCAGAGCCCCAGGGCTCCGCTGGGCAGGAGCCAGCAGCCCCTGCTGTGACCAAGGAGCTGCCTGTGCTGGAGTTCAACCTCACCGAGTCGGACACGGTGAAGCGCCGGCCGCGCTTCAGGGAGCGGGAGCCCCTGCAGGCGGTGCTGAAGGCGTTCAGCATGGCGGGGCAGGCAGAGGCAGGGGCCAGCCCCACACCCCAGTATGCCCAGGCCCAAGCCGTGAGCATCACGGGCCCCCCAGCACCAGCATCACAGCCCACGCTGGCTGCGGATGCCTTTGATGATGACAGCGTGGAGTTCAGGATTGCTGAGATAGAGAAAAGCATCCTGTCGCTGGAGAAAGGGATGAAGAAGGCCCCCAGCCCCACAGAGCTGGTCAGCACGGCTGTGGTGAGGACACCCACTCCAGGTATGGGGGGGCTTGTGGAGCTGTCTCCAAGGTGGTGATGGGACTCCCTCCTGTGTTTGTTGGCACAGGAGGACCTGTGCCACCACCTACCATGAGTCTCCTTGCTTTGCAGATGTCCCTTCCAAGCACACCTCTGTGGCATCCACCAAGCTCGTCTTCTCTGGACCCAAGACCATCTACCAGCAGGTCCTGCAGCCCTCCCGCCACACTGTTGCTCCCTGGGCAGCCACTGAGGCGGTGCCAGATGTGATTGGGTCCCTGCCCGGTCCCAGCTCGCTGACACTGGAAATGGGAAGCAAGGTATCAGCAAAGCCTTTGGCAGCTGCCCCGGGGGCCACCCTGGCCCAGCAGCGGCAGGAGCAGACCAACTTCAGCCTGGCTGCCACGCTGCAGGTGGCTGAGAAGAAGATCACGGTGGAGGAAGCAGAAAGGTGAGGAAATGCTGGGGTTGGGAAGGTCCCAGGGAGGGCAGGAGAGGGGCTGTGTGTGGACACATCATGTCTGCACCACATAGGTCACACGTGCTCCAGCCCAGCTCTGTGCTGAGCTCCTGCTGCTGGGTCAGGTCCAGCCTGGCCAAACGTTCCCCGTTAGCCCCTGCAGCCTTTGAGCCGTGCTTTGACTCTCTCCCTTTCCTCCCCAGCCACCCTGGGACCACGCACTCGGCCAAGAACATCTTGGAAGACATCAGTAACATGTTTGATGACCTGGCCGACCAGCTGGATGCGATGCTGGACTGAGGCTTGCTCCCTCCTTCCCCTCCCCACCTCCAGCTGCTCTACCCGTGCCCCTCGTGAGGGGGAAGAGCGGATCCGGCACCGAGCGGTGCCCGTGGCTCTCTCCAGCTGCCTCCCTCCCCACTCTCTGCACTGGGGACAGAGCTGCCCTCCTTGTCCACCCCTGGCTCGGTGTCACACGTGACAGCGTGGCCCTGGGCTGGTTTCTGGAGGGGGTCAGGCATTTCCCACCAGACTGGCAGCAGCAGGAGAGCTCAGAGTGGCCGCACATGCAGTCCTGGAGGCCACGGAGAAGCCCTTGCTCCCTTGCACAGAGCTGAGGAGCCTCCACAAGGGACCTTTCTCTTTCCCCACTGCATTGTCGAGTCCTGCCTCTCATTATTTATCCCCTGCCAACAATGTGTCACAGGAGAGACCTCCCCGGGCAGCCGCCACCGAGCTGGCGATTCACTGTGCAGCCACAGCCCCGGCCAGGCCTGACAGCAGCTAAAAGAAGACGGGGCTTGTCGCAATTTGGCAGCTTGCGGAGCGAGAAGGAACCTTTCTGCTTTATTTGCAGCTTTTCCAAACGCGTCAGCATCGGGCAGCGTGAAATCCAAGAGGATCGAAATCCCTCCAGCGGGACCCGCAGAGCCCTCGAGGTGGGGCTGGCAGAGCCTGCAGAGCAGCTCCACCACAGCCCTGCCGGACACGGGAGCCTTCCTGCCCCTTCCCAGAGTGATGAGGGTGGTGATGGCAGTGCCAAAAACCTGAGAATTTGGGCCAGTCCATCTGGATCGTGCTCCTCAATGGAACTCTGTGCCTATGGAAACCCCCCCGTCCTTCCGGTGTGCAGCAGCAGCACGATTAATGCTTTTTAAATTTTTATTCCCACCCTCCCTTACCCTTTTTTTTTGGGAGAAAACAGCCCCCTTTCCCAGTGCCCCTCCCTGCGGGGAGCTGCTGGCACCAACACCGCGGCGATCATTGTTCAGCAGCCGCCGCCTTTGGGACGTGATCCTTTCGCAGAGCCCGGGGGGGAGCTGACCCCGGATGCACCGCGGGAATGGGGCTGGGGAGCGGCTCCTGTGTGCTGGATGCAGCCACAGCCCGTGGCTGCAGCGGGGGAACGGCACTGAGGGCTCCCTGCATCCCGGCTGCGTCGCTCCGAGACAAATTTCTCTGGCAGGATCTGCTCAGTAGTGCATGGCTAAATATGTCCAAGAGCCCCGAACTTGGCTGGCGCTCGCTGCGCCGAGCAAATGAAAGCATTGGAGCACCAGGAGGGAACCGAAGGTTGTGCTCAAGTGCCATTTGCCACAAAAATTCCAAACAAAGGGAAAGAAAATTCCATGTATTTCCCCTTTTTTTAAAAAAAAAAATACAACATCAGTGCAAAACCAAACTGGAGAGGGAGAAGGTGGCTGAGAAGGCAGCTGCTTCCCAATCCTGGTGGGAGTTTGCAGCTGGATTGGACTGTCTGCAGCCCCTTGTGCTGTCGCATGGAAAGGGGAGCAAAGCCCACCTGAACATTCCTGAGGGCAGCTATGCTGTGGGCTGGGCAGGTAAGAGGTGCTAGCCTGGTTTCTGGGCTGGAAAGCAAAGACAAAAAGCTCTGAAAAAATCTAAAATCCCATTGTTGTCCAGGACTTGAGGTCAGTGTGAGGTGGGTGAGACACTTCTTCCCTGGCTCTGATTTCTGTCCCACACTGAGTGTATCCACTGCCTGTGTCTGAGTGCCACGTCATGGACGTGATGTTTTCAAATAGCTACAACCAGTGGCACTTTATAAAGAGGTTCACTGAAACTTTTTAAAACTGATTTTTACTCTCACAAGTCAACCTGGGACAAGCCCAGATATTTTTTTTTTTCCGATGTTGATAAACTGTAAATGTTTTTTTTTAAAAGGCTAATGTATATATTTTAAATGTGATTTATTCTATATATTTACTAACCAGAACTGCAAGTCTTGGGTCAGGGATTAGAGGACACTGGGGTGGAGCTGCCGCTGTCTGAGCCACCTGAGGGCAGCACAACGCTGCTCTCATTGTCGATAAGGGAACTAAACATTTGATTTTGCAGAAGAATGCCTATTTTTTGAGCTCTAGATCTCTATTTTGAAGCTACTGTATGGTGTGTAAGTTATGTACACTGCAACTGGGACTGACTGACCCCAGCTGCACCTGCTTTGTGCAGCGAGACAGTGAGGGGAAAAAATAGCCTGTGTAATCACCAGACTGACAACAGATTTTAAACCATCTGCTCTGTTTGTGTTAATCATGTGTTTTGTTTTCCACTAACATCCATTAAGACTAAATTCTATTAAACAGTGGGGCGTATTTTACCCTTTTGATAGTTTTGCCTAGTTGTGTCCTTTGTGTCAAATGGTACAAGCTTGTCTCCTGCTGCTTGAAGTCCATGGAGGATCAGCTTTATCCTGTCCCTTGTGCTCCAGGATTCCTCAGATAATCCCCTGGTGAGTCCCAGTCACCTCCCAGTGAGGCTGATGTTCAGTGTGAGTCACAGCACCACGGTGACAGCTCTGGTGTCCCAGTGCCCAGCTCTGCCCCTGTGTCACCTCCACTGTCCCCGTGTGCTGGGCAGAGCACTCTCCCCTGCTCCTGCCTGCTCAGGGTGTGGCTGCTGCCACCCCAGTGCCTGCTTTGCTCGGGACAGGCAGCCCAGAGCTCCTTATCCCACCACTGCTTGTCTCCAGTGCTTCCAGTGCCTCTTCCAGCTCACCCTGACCTTTCTCCCATCCAGAACAATCCAAACCTGCCAGCCTCGACTGAAGCAGTGCCTGAATCCAGGAAACCACCAGGGAACCAACCTTACTCTGTGGGAAGAGGCTTTCAGAGATGAACAGATCTCCCCAAAGCTGAGCAGAAACTGGGAAAAAGGGCAGAACTGGATCCCAGGAGCATCAAGCTCTCAGGCTGTGTCCCTACAACAGGAAAATCACACCCTGTGACCCCAGCCACAGACATTTTAACCTCCTTCCTTTGCTGGGTGCAAACTCGTTCCCAACTCTTGGGTGTGTTATCCAAGACAATCATTTATTGCCATTCATATACTGGATGCTTGTGGGTCTGGGTTTGTTTCTTTTTTTTTTTTTTCTTTTTTATACAATTTACAAGTTTTAATACAAATGAAATATTTTTACATACATCCCAAAAAATTTAATATAAAATATACAGCATTTAAAAACATCTTGATGTAGGAAATTTCCTTCTGAAGCAGTGCACTCTGACCCTTAGACACTTCAATGGCTCAGGGAAGGGTGGCACTGACAAGACCATCCTAAAGGCTCCATTCATACACTTCAGCTCCCTCCAAGTCTAGCTGGGGAAGGAGGATGCAGGAAAATAAACATTTGTGATCACCCAGAGGAGGAAACCTCGAAGGTGCCTCCTCCAGAGGGAGGTGTGGCCAGCAGGAAGTCCTGGAATCTGCTGCCTTTTCACACCCACAACAGTTCATGGCACGGGGCAGGAGCTGAGGTCTGGGTGGGGGAAGCTGGGACAGCAGTGAGCAGCTCTGTGCTGCCCTGACTCCAGCTCAGCTTGGCCACAGAGGGATCACATCCCACTTGTGATCCAACCCTGGCAGCAGGAAGGAGAGCTGATTTCTCACAGGGGCCAGGTGTCATGGATCTGGAGCTGGCATTTAGTGAATTGAGGCTGAGGAAGGTGCAGTTGTTCTCCCTGAGCCCTGCAGGTGCCAGGGGAGTGAGGGCACAGTCCAGCCTGGCTGGCAAAGGTGGGCAGACACTGCTGTGCTGCTTCCCCAGGGAGCTGCAATCCTGCCAGCATGGGATCTCCACATCCACCCCCCAGCTGCAGGAACTGGGGCCAGGGCTTGGAACACCCCCAGGTGCCCCCTCCAGCATCCTCAGTGTGTCCCCAGAGCTCAGGGCTTGGCTGTACCCAGCTCTGCTCCTCTACCAGCCCCACAGCAGGGTGGGGGTATTGCTTAGAGACACTCAGCTGTGTCCGTGCTCTCTGGTTATGCTGAAAAGTGAGGAAGACAAAGGTGGAGCAGCAGGGCAGAGCTTGGGGGTTCCAGCCAGCTCCCTGCCTGCCCAGGAGGGACCAGCTGCCACTTGTTAATCTCCAGTACCAAAGAAGTAACAGCCAAATATTGTAGTGTTACTGCTGGGACCAAACCAGGATTTAGCAGCTTTAGTCAGTGTTTAGAACTAGAGTCAACATCTCCATGAGCTGCAAATATTCTGGTAGCCAAGCCTGTGTGCTCCTGTGTGGCCCTTGGCTGTCAGCCCACAACAGGACCAGTGCTCCCAGTACAGATGGGGTCTTCTCAGAGCTCAGTGTGCTGCACTGGGGCAGAGCATGGTTTGCTGCAGCCCTCAGGGCAGGCAAACGAAGACACCTCCAAAAAACAGAGCAGATGATGCCCAGGGAGGTTGTGGCTGCCTCGTCCCTGGAATTGTTAAAGGTCAGGTTGGACAGGGCTTGGAGCAGCCTGGGATAGAGGAAGGTGTCCTTGCCCATGGCAGGGTGCCCACGGCAGGAGGTGGAACAAGATAAGCTTTAAGGCCCCTTCCAACCCAAACCATTCTGTGGTTCTGTGTGAAGGCATTAGCACAGAGGGGAGAGACTTCCCAGCACTATCACAGACAGACATGATTGGGTGGGGTTCCCTGTGCCTTGGGAAGCAAGAACTGGATGCAGCATAATCCTGGGATTGGGAAAGGAGCCATTCACTAGCTCTGTATTAGTCACAACTGCAAGTTGCAGATATCCTGCCTGGAAAGACATCCCCTCCCTCTAGGGTGGGATAGTCAAGGGCTCAGGCTTTATCTCAAGCTGTGGTTTTCTCAAGCATTACTGAAGCAGAGCAGCAGTTGGGATCACAAACAGGAGAACAGCTATAAAACCTCTCTGGGGGTTGTTAAAGAAGATAAAAGCTGCTTCAACAGGGCTGCAGGAAGCTGAGCCATGCTGGCTCCCTGCAAGCAGGCAGAGCACCACACCAGAGGATCACAGGCAGCTTTTCCCAAAGCCCCGTCTCATCCCTCTTCTGACACAGCCAGCACACGGCTGTGACAACGACACTAGAGGGCAGGGCTGGGCCAGCCTGGCTGTCCAGAGACCCTTCCCACTGTCCCCTCGGGAATGTGAGCTCCCAGAACTCTTGGGACTGCAGGAGGGATGGCTCCTTTGCCCCGGGACACAGGGCAGGGAGGCGGGGAGCGCATGCACAGGCACGCACACACGGAGAGCAGGCAGAGATGGAAAATCAAAATGGGTTTCAATAGAGATCTCCTGCTTCAGCAGCCCTATTGGTCCCAGATTCTCCTGCCAGGCCCAGAAACCCATCTGCTCACAAAAAGAAAAGGAGCTGCTTCATTTCAGCATCACCACAAATACCTCTAGTAATAAATAAATAAAGGAAGAGCAGCCTGAACAGGCACCAGAGCTTGCAGGTTCCTGTAAGGGTACCTGGCAGGCTGGGAAGGGGCTGGATACCTGTGGGGGATCCCTGCCTGGGGCCCCAGGAAGGTGCAGATGTAGTTTTGCCAGGAGGCTGTCCTGCTTTGCATGTGTGATGGAAAACTCCCTGAGCCTTTGGTGCAGCCACTCTCCCAGGGGCTGTTTGGCCCTGGCTCCAGGGAACTTGAGCTGGGTGCTTTTAAAATGGTGAATTCATCCCCAGCTTGGTCTCAAACTGCAGCTTCTGCCTCTTTTGGTAACGGACACGGACTCTGAAGAGGAAAGAGAAGAGTCAGAGGGGTGAAAGGCAAGACTGCCATTCCTGAGCTGCTAGCCCCAAGAAGAGGGAAGCTCCTGGCCTGGGTCCTGTGGTAGTCTGGGAGGGGAATCAAATCCAGAGAGCAACCCATGGTCTCAGTCTTACCCCATCTAGCTAAATCCCATCTCCAGGGACACCAGACACAGCACAGAAAGGTCCAGAAACCCTTTGCAGGAGCTGAGATGGTGTCTCTATCCCCATCAGGATTCCCTGTAATCCCCGTTTTTCCTCTCCAGCCCATTTCCTGAATCAGTGTTCATTAGTGTTGACTCCCAGCTCTGGCTGCTCCCTGTGCTGGGAAGAACAGC
The DNA here is from genome assembly GCA_013397245.1 of Thryothorus ludovicianus. Taxonomy (NCBI): domain Eukaryota; kingdom Metazoa; phylum Chordata; class Aves; order Passeriformes; family Certhiidae; genus Thryothorus; species Thryothorus ludovicianus. The sequence goes on along the minus strand of VZTB01003126.1, from coordinate 425,846 downwards.
CAGTCTCACTTTGCCTGCTACTCATTCTTGGCTTCAGCCACTTCCCGTGACAGCGAGTCCCACAGTCCATGCTCTGTGTGGAGGCACATTTCCTCTGCTGTGATTCAATGCCTCTCTGTCCTCATGGGACAAGATGGAGAGAACAGCCCTCCCCAGTTCCATCCTGGTGTTGCACAGACCTTGGCTGTCTCCCTCCCTTTGGTTTGAGATAAGGAAATTTTGTTCTCCTTTCCTGTTCCCAATCACTGCCACTGCCCTTCTCTGACCCTCCTTCCTCCCCTGTGCTTCCTCCCTGGGAGGTGGAACGTGGGCCTGCACACAATAGCCAGGTGATTTACACAATGCAATCAGCTTTTCCTTTTTGTTCCCCACCCTGTTCCCTGGGCACCATTATTTTTTGCAGCTCAAGGCCAGGCTAGAGGGAGGCTTCAGCCCTTTCTCCCCTACAACCCCCATACCTGATTTCATGCAGCTTGACAATCTCATTGATGATAACCACAAGGACCAAGGAAAGAAAACCCAGGAGCCATGAGACTGGAGAGATGGAGACGTGGTTAAAGGTCAAAGAAGAATTGAGGTTTTCCCAGAGTTTCAGGTCCAGCACAGTCTGTGCCACTTGCCCCAGCACTCTAAGATTAAAAACAGACACAGCAAATCTCAGCAGACCTGAGAAGCTTCCCAGGATCTGCAGCTCAGAGTTCAGGCCCAGATGAAACACCCACAACAGAGACCCTTCACCAGTTCAGCAGTGGAGATCAATTGCCATGTACTTGATTCTCCTCAGCAGCAGCAAACTGGTGCTGGAGTGGACCTGGGGCCCCTCCTTGCTCCAACATCCTGGAACAGCTTCCCAGGGCCTGGGGGTACTCACACAACAGCCACAGTGAGAGTCCACCAACGATTGGAGAGGGGGCTCTTCTTCCACAGGGGCTTGGTGCGATGCACGTGGGTGATGGAAATGAACACTGCAGGGAAAAGGGGATTATTGGGGATTATTCAGCACATACAGCACCTTACAGGGGGCATCACACCTGTTACTCCTAAGGGAAATGGGGTTCATGCCCCTGGAACCAGCCTACCATTCAAGGCTCTTTCACACCAGGCTCCCCACAGCAATTCCAAGGCCCTGGAATGCAGGTGGGGGCAGTGCAGTGCTTGTGCTGCACACAATTATTCACTCTGAGGGTGGGTCACAGCCTGGGAGCCTAAACAGAGCAGGCAAAGGCCCAGCTCTGGGGAGTGGGACAGGGGTGGGTGTGCCCTTGTTCCAGGGCTGCAACACAGGAAAGCTCCAGCCCAGAGAGAGATTTAGCCAGAGACCCAGGGCTGTCTGTGCAGGACCCAGCATTTGCTCAGCTTTCACCTGGGCTCTTCCAAACTGCCAGGCAAAGCACCCCTGCCTTGCCTCAGTGGCCTGAGGGACATAAAACTACTACAACCCACTCTCTCCAAAGCTGGAGAACAAATCAGGAAGCATTTCTGTTGGACTGGACACCTGGACATCTCAACACACAGTGCCCTGCCCAGCACCACGAGGGAGCTGAGACCCTTCAGCCTTGACAGGGAGCAGCTGGACCTGCTCTGCCAGGCAATGAGGATCAGCCAGGAGCTGGCTCCACACCCTCAGAGGGTTTGAAAAGGCTTCCAGCTCTCAAACAGCCACAGCTGCACCAGTGTCCTTGGTGGGAAGGCAGTGGGGTACTTCACAGAATAGGAGCAAGGATATAAAACACTTCTGAAGCAGGGAATGTTTTTGGAGAGCTACAGGTACTAACTGCTGCTGTTAACTTTCAAGAAGGCAAAAAGGATTTGGCTATCCAGGTGAGACTGAACAGAACCAGCTCTGCACTAGGCTGGTAGGAAGCAGAATCAGTTCTGAAGGTGCTGTCTTTAATCTGCCAAGGTAATGTTTAGTGACACAGGAGGATTTGTGCCTGTGCTGGGAGGCCACTGCAGTATCTGCTTCTATCAGGGAGTTTGTGCTCTGGCATAGGGGGTAAAGAAAGAGACAGAGGATGCAAGTTTTCCCCCAGAGCAGGGAATGGGGTTCTGGGAACGGGGACTTACCTGTGTGTAAAACAATCAGGCCAGCTGTGAGCTTCTGGGCTACCAGGAGAGCATTGGAAAACGTCCCAAACCAGTCAGGAGCACCATAAGCATTGCTAGTGAATGAGAGGACACAGGAAAGTCAACAGTGGGCACTAAACTGTCTGACCTGTTCCCACCAGGGCCATGTTCTCCTTTAACAGCTGAGGGGTCTGTGAGTGGGCTCAGGCTGTCCTGGAACCAGCAGGTGACAGTGAGCAGTGATGTGGCTGTCAAGGCCACAGCCCTGGTGGGTCATGGCAGGAGCTGAAGGTTGTTAGAGGACTGGAATCAGCTCTCCATGGAAAGGGCAGGAGCAGTAGGGATGTGTGTGCCAGGCCAAGTTCCTCACCTGTGCAGCATGATAGAGGAGCAGGCTGTGAGGTTGAGGCTGGTGGTGTTCACCCCTTTGCAGGACTCATGCAGGGTGAACCCGAAGCAGATGAGGCAGGAGCAGATGGTCAGGCTGAATTTCAGCAGGAAGCAGAGCAGGAAGTAGTGCTGAGTCTGTGAATAAGGGAAAGGAAGGAGGATGACATGGGCATGTCACTGGTACAACCTCCTCCCCACGGACCATCAGAGAACCAGGGGCTGCAAAAGACAAGCTGTAGAACAGATGAGATGCTGCACTGAGGATCTGCCCTCTGGGCATGCTGGAACAGGGGATTCCCTCCCTGGCTCATGCCAGGATCAATTTACTGAGCCAGCTGGGAAGGCACAGGGCCTCAGCTATGCATCAACACTGGGACAAAACTGAAGAGAAAAATGTGTGGGTAATTCAAATCTGAGGGGCCACCTACCTTCTTGGGAATGGAAGTCAAGTTTTTTCCTGTTGCCATGGTCATGATGGAGCTGTGGGGAGGCTTGCCCAGGAGCGAGATACTGGAGAAAGGTAAGTTAAGTGTCTCAGTAATGTGTTCAGGCACTAGAGCTATTGTTCTTTCATCTAACATTTGAACCCAAATAACCTATTCAGACTGCTTGAAGCATTGGCACTTTACTTATGCCATGAAAGGTGTTATGCATGGCAGGTTCAGACAGAGAGAGAAGTGACCTCCAAACATATGAGGGAGGAAAAAACCACCTGTGGTACTTTGGCCTCCACCTGACACCCCAGACTTTCCCTCACACAAGGCAGGGGTTAACCCAGCAGCACACAAATGCTCCTGTCACTGTTTCCAAGCACCTTTTCAAAGCAGGTGCTTGGAATAATCCCTGCAGCCTTCTTAGCATGCTGTGGGTGAAGCTTTCTTTCAGCATGGGCACAGTGAGGCTGGGGGGGTGCTCTGTGCATCCTGTGGGGCTTGGGAGAGATCCCACCCTGACAGACTCACCTGAGCAGTGGGTAGCAGAAACAGGAGAGCCACACGATGTCTGTGGTACTGAGGATGGGGGGCAGCTGTACCAGGCAGGAGAGGAACTGGACAGAAACAACCCAGAGTGAAGTTGAGCATGAGCAGTGCTAGGACAGACTTGTTGCCCAAAATGCTGCTGTCTTCCCTGAAACACTGGGATGAGCTGGTAACTGGGCTGCTACTGCACAGTCCCTCCACATGTTCCAGTAGCAGGAGATGCTTTTCTCCAGGGAAAAAGGGTTTGAAAGTAAATGTATGAGGATCAGGTAGAAAGAGTAGGGCGGGCTGAGATCACAAAGTCCCCACCTGTAACTTCCCCACACACACACTGTGTAAACCTCACTGAAGGCCACCCATACCCGTGTGAGCCCTCCTGTCCTCTGAGCTAAATGCTGTCCCCAGCCAGGCCAGCACTCACCTGAATGACAACCAAGGTCAGCTGGCACTGCAGCAGGAAGAGGAAACACTTGCGGATCCCGTAGGTTGCATGCCTGGCCTGGAAGGAAGCACAAACCCTCAGAGCCCTGCTGGGAGCAGCTGCCAGCCAAGAGAGTTCCTGGCAGGTAAGGGCAGAACGTGTGGCCTGCAGGGGAAGTGGGAGGGGAGAGGATCTGGACACAGTGAAAGCAAAATGGGAAGGTCTCTTGCCTACATGGAGAGATTCTGAAGGAAAGGCAGGATTTAGCCAAGTGGTAAATTTGTTTAAACTCCTGGCTTTTCTGGGGTTATGTTTCTCCTTAACACTGCATTGTTGTCTAGCAAGGGATCTCTGCAAGATTGTACTTCACCCAGATGAACAATGTTCATGTTCTGTTGCCACAAAGGCACCATTTCCAAACCATTCCCTACACCCTGGACCAGGAGGGCCAGGTAGGAAGATTCTCCCTCTTGTGCTTCTTGGACAAAAGCCAGGAGACAGAAACAAAAGCTCCTGCTGGCAGCATTGTGGGCACCTCAAGCAGAATGCTCTGTGAGCTCCTGGCAGAGGGGAGAGGGGAATGCTTGGCTCACCTGCTCTATGAGCCTGATGATGCTGATGCTCTCTTCCTGGCGGAAGGACATGGAGCAGGGCAGGCTGTTGAGCTGTCCTGAGAGCTGCAGGGGGGTGAGCTCCTCAGAGCCATTGCTCAGGGTGGTGCTGGTGGCATAGCCAAAGGTCTCCCAGGAGCAGCGGGACGGGTAGAGAGGGTCCAGGGCTATACTGCAAGGACAACACAGGGGTGGGTGTTGGTGCAAGGCCTCTGCCCAGAAAGGAAACTCTCACTGCAGCCCAGCTTGGAAAGTCACACTGTGCTGTGCCATGCTCTGTATACCCTGCTCAGGTAGAGAAGCCTAAGCTATAACATGAAATTAGAATCAATCTCCCTAGACTTTCAGTTATTCACAGAGAAATAATGAACATATTTGAGTTTGTGGCACAAGGTCAGCAAATTGGCTGATCCATGGGGTACTTCCACTCTTTCACCCAATGGGAAGCATCTCTAATGGCAGCTGGGGCACAACAGTCCAGCATGCATGAAAAGATCTCCTTTTCAACATGGAAATACCTCTGGATGTCAAGGGCCTTAAACAGACATCCCCATCCAACCCCCCCAAACCTTCCTCTTGGACACACAGAGCAATGGTGAGCACCTTCCTGCACAATCCACAGGTGTGGTGTGACCCACAGCTGGGTACCTGCCAAGATGAAGGCAAAGGCAGCTGGAGGAGGGGGAATAGAGCCTGCCCCACCTGATATCACTCTGCAGGAAGAGGCAGCTGTTGCGAAGGTTGGCAGAGCTCCCCAGGCAGCAGGTCACCTCCCCATACTCCTGCATGATCTTGATCATCTCACACATGGCTGCAGAGGGACAGGAGAAGCAACAGTGTGTGACCTCATCATGCACTCAGAAATGCAGTGTTTGACACTCTTTCCAATCTGGATAACAAACACATCTGCCCCATCTGATACTCACCACTTGTGTACATTGAGAGCCACAGTCAAAGCACACAATTAGAGAGTTAATTAACTGCAGACCAGGTGCTGTATGGACCTGCCACTGCAGGAATTGATCTGTGGTTCACAGAACTATGACCCAGAGACTTGCATCTCCAGCACACCTCTTTCAGACCAGAGCTGTAGGCATAGCCTGGGTGCATAAAACAGCTTCAGCATCAAGTGGTCTTGTTGGAAAACAGCAGAAATTAAATAACCAAAATAATTTAAACTGAAAATAAATACAGTGTTTCAAACTCTGCTCAGCAGCACACCACTAGTGTTGTTGCAGGTCTAAAGGAAGGGAGGGGATGAAACAAACCACTCCAAAAGCCAAACTCAGAGCCAGCCCCTGTTCCTGCAGTCCCACCTACCACCACCTCTACCCTTTATCAATATGTTTACTGACATCCCTGGGGCCTCTAAGTCAAAGCTGCTGTTTGATCTGGTTTTAGTTCTGCAGCTCCATGCACAGTGCTCTGTGTATACATGGATTTTCTAGAAGGCTCCAGGCAAAAAAAAAAAAACCCAAGCCTCCCCTCTGCAGATTCCCTTGTTTACACCTTCAATCAATGCCTGGTGCACAAAGACCTGCAGCACAGTGAGGGGTTGGGACAAGTGGGGAGCTGCCACTTCTGTCAGAGAGAGGAAATTTGGGCACCAAGTGTGAAGGCAGACTGGGCTGTGATTGACATGCTGGAAACTGTGACCAGAGGTACTAAAATGGCAAATCATAATGATGCTCCATGCTTCCTGGAGATTTGGCAGGTATTTACCAGTTGAGCACTCAGCCCCTTTCTTTAAGTAATAGAGAGAGGGAAAGAAATTTTGTCCTTTCTGTTTCCTGCAATCAAAAACTGCAAAGCAGCAGAAGGTGTTAACAGCAACTGCCAGGGGAAAATTCTCCTGGGAAGTGATTTCTGAGTTATATAAGAGCTGTGAGCAGAGATCAAAGTCTCCTGGTGCACTGATAACACTTATTTAATGAAAGGCAGTAGCACTTTGGATGTTTGCTTTTGTGTCTCTTATGAAAGCAAATTGAAAGGAGTGGCTCTCAGCCCAGTTCAGCAGCTGGGCAACAGCTGCACTAAAATTCAGCAAATTTTTACCTGGCTCCCCACAGGTAGCAACAGAGAGTAATTAATATCAATATGTCCTTGCAGATTTCTGCAATGTATCCCCTTCCACACTTGGATGAGGCAGACCAAGGAGCAGGGGAAGGAATTCATGGGCAGGAGTAGGAAAGGTCACTTACTCTCTGGGGTGCAGTCTGTGAACAGGGGCACCAGCAAAGGCACGTTGTCAATGTTCTGCAGGTGAGGTCTCACCTGGTGGATCCCCCGGGGGAGTTTGGCCTGAAAAAGAGAAAGGACAGATTTAGGAGGGAGTGTGAGAGAGAGGCATTTCACAGGGCACTGCTGAAATGAGAATGATGATCCCTAGAATTATGCAACTTCAAGATAAGACACAAATTCCTGCAGATAGAAGTGGCTTTCCCAAGTCACTATCAAGAGTTTTCTGATAAAGTTCTACACTGACCAGCCAAGCTGTGCTTGCCCTCAGAGTTTGTAAGGTCAGTGTGACAAACCTGCACTCAAGGATTTCTAAGGACTTTTTTGCCTGTGTGGAGAATCTAGTCAGACACATCTGAAGAAAGGTTCTTGCCTTCTAAAACCAGGCCCAAAAGATTTTTTTTTTAAATCTTTATCTGTGATATTCCTGCAATCTCTTCTGAGGTGTACATGAAGCAGGAAGGGTTTGTCTCACACTCTGACCACTGGGCAGCACCAGGCTGTGGCTCAGAGCTGGAGGAGAGTGTTACTCCTGTCTGCATGGAAAATGGAGATGTTCCCACTCCCTGCCCAGCCCATGGGACCCAGAGGAACTGAGATGCAGCTCTCAAGGTTACCCCATGTTTGATAAACTCCAAAGCAAAGAGCTGTTCAGCAAAAGTAACTAACTGAGAGAATCCCAAATTTCCCAGGCTCGAGATACCAACCTGGAAGAGGCTGAGGGAAATCAGGGGTCCCAATGTAAACCAATCCCTTTCAAAGAGGAATTTCCTCTGGGAGTAGTGAGGTGACCCTGCTGCCCATGACAGCAGTAGAAAGTGTACAGGGAAAGGGGTCCTCACCCTGTTACAGTCCTCCAGGAAGCTGGGGATGTCACTGTCTGTTGGCTGAAAGCTGATGAGATCCGAGTGCCCTTCCTCTTCCATCAGCAGAAGCCCCTCCACATCATCTCGAGAAACTGGAGCAGAGAGAAGCAGCATGAACAAAAACCCCAAACCTGCCTCTGCCACCCCTGTGCCACCCACGGGGGACGTGCACGTGGCTCTGCAGAAGCCAGGAAACGTGAGGCCTGATTTTCTGGGTTAGCAACATCCAGATCTCCCACTCAGTCATCTAAAATGCAGTATTTTTAGATGACTAATCTGTTCAGAGGTAGATATGTGAGCCTAGTCTCTGCTCTTTTGAGACATGATACTTTATCTGCTGTCCTTCTAGACGAAGAGAATAAAGAAATCCACGCAGAAGTAAGAAAAAAAAAGAGTAATGCACAGGCAAGGGACCTTCAGTGGCTTGACCAGGGCCCCAGCAAGAAACAGAAGCACTCATAGGCACATAAATTCATGTAAGCTGGTGAACAGAAGGATGTCTGTTTCCAAAAACTTGGTACTGGCTGGCTAGAAAGGCTATAAATGTAAAGTGATGTCGCTTACACACACACACCTGAGGCCCATCCAGTTTTGTGCTCAAAGCTTTGACAGATCAAGTGTCTGGTGTGGACACAGGAACCTATGAATGGGTTTAAAAGAACCACCCAGGAAACACATGACACTCAGAGTGGCCAAGGCACAGTTCTCACCCTGATGGAGGTCATCGTGCAGGGAGCCAGCGTGGCTGGGGCTGGAGGGGGGGATCTCTGAGCCAGGCACGTCACCATTGGGTGTTAGGGATATGTGGCAATTCCAGCCAGTCTCCAGACCCATTTTCTCAGCAAACACCTGTGGGTGAGCAGACAAAGGGTTTTAGAGTGGCTGCCCAGGCCAGAGCACTGCAGACTGATGCCATACTGGAGCACAGGTACCTTCTGGACTCATTAGTGGGCTGGATCAGATTAACCTTAGATTGCACTGGAGCTAAACTCTCCAGTAAGACAACGAGGGGCCATGCAAGGACAGGGGGTTTAGCAAAGACAGCTTACCTTGCTTTTGAGCTCATCTTCCAGGGAGAAGTAGACAAAACGAATGCAGGCATTGACCAATCCATCAATGAGGCGGACAATGTCGAGGCGGGCCTGATACTGAGATGAGACCATTCCCATGAAGATCTGTCCACTCAGAGCCTGGATACAGTCCTCCTTCTCCATCACTTCCCCAATCCCTTCTTCAGGCATGCAAACAACACGCAGTCACATTGAGACATGAGGGGCCACGTGTGCATCAGACAAAGGACACGTGGTGGGGAGGCCACCAAGGTGGCACCCAAGGACACAGAAATGTGCAGGAGCACAAACACAGGAGGGAAGATGAAGAGACATCCATTGGTCCCAGCATACCCAGGCACAGAAGTGGTTTCAGGACATCCCCACACAGGACACCAAGAACACAAGTGGGAAACAGCAAGCGTGGGAAGGAAGAAGATAAAACAGAAGGCAGGGATCAGTCACAAGGAATTTGGGAAAGGTCAAGGATGTGTGCTTCATAACGTTCACATTTGCATTTTAAACACATCCTACTGTGCTGAAACAACACAGTGAGTCTAGCTGAGGCACAGTGGCATCAGAGCACGAGGGGCTGATGCAAAGGAACTGAATCATGTTCCCTGCAAACACTTCCAAAAAGCTGCAAAGGCTCTTTGATGGGGTTCCTTCACCATCACATCAGCCTGTGGTGAATTGGGGCTGGATGCAGCAGGAAGAACAAAATAATAAAACACTTCACACAGTTGCAAGGCTTGCCACAGGTGAGACTCAAAAGTGTTCTGAAAACAGTCAGAACTGTTCCTAGCTGTTGGAAACTGCACTAGTCACATTTTACAGAATGGGAGACCAAGGCAGAAAGAGGTTAAGACTTTTTTGGTTTTCCAAAAGAGCCTCCTGGATTTATGCAATGGTATGGGCTTCTTTCTCAGTTTCCATTGCTGTTCTGAAGGACATGAACAGTTCATCTAGTGGGAATCAGTTCCTTCAGTACAGCAACAAAATCTATCAAGGAATAGTAATTGCAAGGCACTATACATTTCAATCCTTTGAAAAACTCATCACATGTGATTTCCACAAAATCAAATAGCAAACCAAGTACTGAAATATCCAGAAGTCTTGACTCTTGTAGCCTGCTTTAGAAACAGACTTCCCACAAGGAAAAGTGTCTCTCTAAGCTTCAATAACTTAACTAGAAATACCCCTACCAGCTGCCACACCATTACCTCCTCTGAAAACCCATCTCCTTCAGAAACTCTTCCCTCCAAATTTCCATCTGCTGCTCTGAGTAACAACGTTCTTACAGCTCTAGGCTGACCAGATGTAGCCCCTGGGCCAGCAGCAGGCCTGGCTGCAGCCAGGATTGCAGGCACACATACCATCTGAGCTCCAGCTATTCCTCCTGCTGCTCTGTTTGATGGGAGTGGTGCCGGGGAGGTCGCAGCACGTGAAGATCGCGCTCTGCCCCGGCAGCTGCACCAGCTCTATGCACTTGCCATTGAGCTGGGAGGACAAGGCACAGTGCATGGGCTTGTATGCAAAGGCAGAGCAGTATCCTGACAGGCAGGCTCGCTGGTAGAAATCCAGCACCTTCTTCCTGCATGGAAGAGAGAGAAAAAAGCAGGCAGAGTTAGCAAAATCGTGCCACGTTTCTGACAATACAGAAATGCTGTAGTTCCATGGATTTGGAAGATTGTCTTCCATAAAGTAAGTCTGAAGGAGCCTTTCCCTACTGTTTCTGCATTCTCCAAGATGCAGGCACTGCAGGACAAGAACACATATTCCAGCAGGGGCAGTGGTGAATGTTTCTGTTTGCTCATCAGATTGATGGGTCTGAACATAGAGCTCTTTAAATACACTTATTAATATAATATGCTTTATATGGCTGCCAGATGATTCCAAGGAAGTTCATTGCATGACAGTAGAAGCTTAATTCATCAGACATAATTTATCTGTAGGGAGATAAACACCAGAGGGAACTGACAACTCTGACAACAGGATCTATGGCAGAGGTAGTTGCAGGCTTTTCTCCTATCCCCTTTTAGAGTCTGTGTCCCAAGAGCTGTATTTAGTCAATATTCAGTCACTGAAATAAGGTAAAGTTCCTTCTCTAAGCTGAATTTACAAAGGTAACAAATTATACTATACATTAGATTTTAAATTTGCTTGTAACATGATCCATATTCCAAAAAGGATCAGTGGCAGTTTTTCACACCTGAGGATAAGCAGATTTAGAAGAACAACGTGAAAAGTCAGTGAAACTAAACATTATTGGTCAGCTGTGCCAACAGGAACAGCAATTCAGCCTGCAGATGAAAATACAGCACACACTGTCAGATCTTGCAGCAGGACTCCAAGGGCATGATGCATTGTGTGGATTGGTTCAGGCACAATTGATCATTTTGCATTTCATGCAAGACAACACATTTTTCTTATAAAACCACAAAAAATTCTCTGCCACCAGCATGACCTGATTATAATTCAGTCCTATAACACAGGAAAGTCAGAATCCACTTACAAGAGGACAACTTCCCAACAGATACAGTAAGAAGTGGCTTGCTCTTCCAGTTCAACTGAATGCTTGTTGCTATCTAATTTTTTTACATTGCTATGATAACAATTACAAGCAGAGATGGTTCATGTTCATAACATACTTGAAGCTTTTAAAAAGCTTAACAAGCATCACAAAAAGAATTTTAGCAGTGACCAGGTTCTCTCTGCATTTTATCTGCAGCTCCTGAATGCCCCAAATGAGAAAGCTGCCCACCTGTCAGAGCCAGAGAGGGGGTAGATATCAGTACCATCCCAAAAGTCAGTGCAGGCCTCAAGGATGATGTCAGCTGTCCCATGAGAAAACATCTGCTCAGTGCCTGAAGTGTAGGAGAACAGTGAGTCAGCATCACACATACAGCTCCCAGGAAGGGGATATCACACCAACTCTCCCTTATTTGTTAGAACATGAGTGTTCCCATAAAATGCTTTGATGCATTCCAGATATCCCCTTTTCCTCTGCTGAAAGTCTTCAGTATCCATCAAGAAATTGTTCAGGACTGATGATGCACCTGCAACTGCCCTTTGTCTAACTGTGGGTTCAAGCAAGGCCGTGATAAAATGTGAGCCATGGAGTCCCTTCCTATTCTCCCCTCACCCTGTGTATCCATCCTGCTCCTATAAAGCTGAGATAACATCTTGCTCCTGCATCCCACAGAGGAGAAGAAGAGAAATTCCTTTTTGTCTCTTGTCATGAAAGTACAAGCAGCAGTGATGAGCCTAAGGGGATCAAAGTCTGCCTACGCTGCAAAGTGCATTCATTTTTAGGCCAGATGTGGAACTAAAGTGTAAGAGCTATTCTTGAACACTTTTCATTCAAGTAGCAGAAGATAATTTGACAGTGTGACCTGCCTCTTTCATATTTTCACCCTGAAAATGTGTTAAATCAGGATTGGTCAAAAGTTCAACATAAGAGACTCTAAAAAAGTAATTCATGCTGTCTTTAGGGAGAAGCTGAAAATCAATGGACAACACAGCTTGCCCTGTTTTTCTTTCTCCCTCCATTTTAGTTTTTAATAAAGACTGAAAATCTCTTATTCCTTCTTGTAGTCAGAGGTGTTAAAAAGTTTTTCTCAGAGGTGTGTGCCTGGAATGCTTTTCCCAGGCAAAAGACACAAGTTCAGGGACGTGGGGCTGTCCCCCCTCCACATCTCCTGCTCCTTTCTCATTTGTATGAACCCATTAACATTTCCTGCACGTAAAGTCTCCCTTCCCTCCTCCAGCTGCTCTGTGACTTTGCCCCTAACGGCTTCAAAGCTGAGCTATTGAGAAAAAATAAAAACACACAAAAAAAAAAACCCCACTGCCAAGAAAAATGAGCCCAAAGGTTTCTTGCAGGCATTGTTGCTAATGCTCACACTGGCTAGTGAAACCCAGAGCCAAGAATATCCCCTCAACACAAACCAGGCAAGGACCTTCAGGAACACTGGAGGATTTTCCAAAACATAGCAGCTCTCTGCTTTTGCTATAAATAGTCATCACAAGCCAAGTTTATCAGCATAACAAACCTCCAAGACGAATAGGAGCTGTGTGTGAAAGAAGGAGCCTGTCTCAGAAACACAATGGAGCACTTGTGCAGAGTTCTGGTTAATTTTATTGTATAAACACCTAATCCTTCCCACCTTGCTCCTAAGGTCAGATAGTCCTTGCTCAGAAAGAGGGAACATGAGATGTTTATCCATGCCAAAACTACACCCTGGACACAGAGCAAAGGCTTGCAATGTCCACGTGCACAGATGTACTCACGTTCATGCCTGACAGCAACTGCAATCCATTTCCCATCCATTCCCACCAGAATCCCACACCACAGCCCTGCTAAGGGGAAAGTGGCAGTGACTGCAGACACTACAAACTGCAAGGAATTCACAGAGCTGTCCTTGCCAGCAAAATGAGCTCAGCCCTTTCCCTTCCCAAATCACGAACTCTCAGGCCAGGATTTCTCTGGCAAAAGGGGAAAAACTGAATTAAACAGAGCAGGGGGTATGACCAGCCATTCATGGCTGCTGGGACTCTTTGGGAAGAACCAAACTGCTCCAGCTGAGGCAATGAGACAGATCAAAAGGAATGGAGCAGTGCAGCTCCAGCAAAGGAAGACACAGATAGTACTGAGCCACTTTACTCCATGGAAGACACCAGTGAGAATCTCATTTCCATGTGGTTACTATGGATCTGGGATGAACACAGATGGTGAGACTCATATTCCAATGGAATAGTAAGGGAACACACAGATAAGCTGCCTCCTATTTCTGCCACAGCTGTAGAATTTATGTATCTTGCTTTGGCTGCAGCATGTCATGGGAGTGGGTGGATTCAAAGATTTATTCACAAATAACGTGTGGAGAGAGGCAAGTTATGATCATCTGGTCTGACTTCTGCACAAACAGAGCCATTTGAATTCACCCAATGTTATCTGCACAATCCAGTATTTCTGGTTCTAAAATGGCAGTATTTTAGGAAATTTCAAGGGACAAGACTATTATGTGAAAGGTGTTCCAATGGTTAACTAAACCCAACTGGCAAAATTCCTCTTAGAATTTACTCTAGACAGCATAATCCAGGTCACACCTATTTGTCTGAGCTCCAGGCTCCGACCTAAACCGTTTAAAAGTGAGGATAAGGAGTTGAAATGAGGCAACATTAAAGGTATTTTCTCTACACTAAAAATCTCAGCATCAAAATGATTCCTACTTACAAAGGCAAGATAGCAGCAATCAGAAAAAATGCAAAAGCTCCTTCTCAGATAAAGATAAAAATTTAAGAAGAAGTGGGTGAGAGAAGACAGTTAACCTGGTAAAACTCTGGCCAGCACAATGATCATATTTCAGATTCAATATTGAACATATGTCAACTCTGAGAGCCAAGTTCAGTCAATTTAAGGAATTACAAAGAGACTAAGAGCTCTGACAGGCAAGCTGTTAAATCTTTCTGAGATGCTTTAAGACCTCAACCAGCTGTACATCCTTTCCATCCTAGCCCACTGCTATGAGAGTAGGAAGGAGTAGAAAGAGTGGAGAAGTCTGCATGGCTTCAGGTTTATATTCATGGTCACAGTGAGTTTGCATGGGAGTTTTTATAAGTGATTTCTTATTAGTGTGCAAGATAGGAGTGTGTAATACACTAGACAACTCACAAAGATATTGGTTTATGATTTATCAGAAGGATGAGCATTATTAACTAAAACCCAGAGTGATCTCCAACCCTGTGCAGTATTAGCTTCACTACCATCATGAAATCTATTAAAAACTCAGTAAACCCATACCATGCTCTGCACTGCCATTTGTTCCCAGAAAACAGGTCTACTATGTGCTAAGATATTTTTAAAAAATTATTTATGGTTCTGGAGTGAGTCAAGGCTGGGAAGAATTATCCCTCTCAGTATACCACAGATGATCACTGAGGTTTGTTAATCATATCTGCACTGGCCATGGGCAGAGCAGGGGCATCACCCCACAGGGACTCCAGGCCCTTCCAGCCTGACATTTTCTGGACTCTCTGAGGAAAAGCTCCCCCTGTGCCAAGCAGATGCCCAGAGAAAGAGGCAGCCTTACTGGTAGTGGTGTCCTTCACAAACAGGTTAATCATGTGGCTCAGGGGGGGTCTCCTCTTGGTGATGGATGAAAGTTTCCCCAGGATGGTTTCTTTAACCATCTCATCACTTGGCAGGCGGTACAAAGCCAAATAGTTCTCCTGCTTGAAAAGATCTTTAGCACCTGGTGTGAAACCTGAAACATGAACACAGGGAGGAAGAAAATCAGGCTCTAATCAATGCAAAACAAAAGTCTCTTCTCCTGCTTCTGTGCCATCCACTTTGTACTCATTCTGACACCTCCCCAGGAACTGGTAGGTGAGCTGTGCTCACTGTGCATCTATGTAAGTATGGCTCAAGATCTAGGATGAAAAACACTCAAAAGGACTAGATTAGTAATTACAGTGTTCAAGCTCTCGTTCACTTACAAGAGTAACTGTGACATCACAAGACAGGCACAGGAGTTCAAGTTTCCAGGTTTTAATCCTAGTATTACCTCTAACCTCTTACAATCCCGTGCCTCCATTTTCCCATCTATAAAATGAGCTGAGGCACATCATTTATCCACAAACTTCCTGTAAGGCCCTACTGTACAGACAGGCCAAATATTTGCTCATTAGCAGGTATTCTTTGTCTGCTGATGAGACTGGCAGACTCACACCAGAAGAATATGAAGCCCAGCCAGGGCTGGCTGGCACTACCCTTGATGACATTTGTTCCTTGGATAGCACTGACAATGTCAGAACTTGCCAAAAGCCATCTCTTTAATAAACTCTTTTGGCAACCAAACAACAACAGAGTCAGCTCTGTTGATTTCCACCTCCTCAGCAAACGGGACTGGGGAAATATTCCCAAGCTCTCTAAGGATTGCCTATTGACAGCTCTGACTTCTCCTTTCATCCAGTTCCTCCTCACCTATCAGCCTGGCAAGCTCACAGAGGCCCCAGGGCACGTGGACAGGCAGCACAGCATTGTGAGTCTCCTGCAGGGCGATGTTGCAGAGGTGGTCGGAGAAGCGGCACAGCCGCTCGGTCACGCCGGCGTTGCACAGGTTGAGCAGCACGTTCAGGCCCAGAGGCTTGAGGGAATTCAGGTGCATGTGCCAGTTGGAGTCATCAAACTGGATGCAGGAAGGGTTCTGCTGGTCTTGGGACAGGCTGAGCATCTCCAGGTGGTAGTCACACACAAAGTCTTCAGCCTCGCAAGCCAACACCTCGCTGTCTCCAACAACCTGGTCCGACAGGCAGAGAAATTGTAGCTGAATATGAATATGGCTTGAGCCTAGAATCCTGCAGGGAATTCCCACTTAAGTTCCCCAACAGTGGGGACTTTAAGGCTTTGTGTTAGCTCCACAAGAGCCTACTTGTGTGCCCCTCCAGTAAATCTTACCTCAGTATGTTCCTCCTCGCCACCCTCCGTGTCCTTGCTGAAGCTCACGTTGGATCCAGAGGGATGTTTGCTTCTGCTGCTTGGCTTTCGGTGGGCAGAGGCTTCAGGAGCCTTTGGAGCATCACCAGACCAGTTGTTCCTCTCTTGTTCATTGGCCATGTGCACTGTGTCTGCCAGGGGGCCAGAGAGCAAAGCATCTCTTTCATGGGGCTGTGGGAGACCAACAGAGCGAAGGGTGGTGATTCAGTGGTTGAACACAAGGCACTGCTGTTCACCTGCTGCTTCAGGACTCCTACAGAAAAGGATCCTCTCCTGCTTCTTCATCTTTAAGCAGAGAATTATGGCACAGGACTTCTCTACAAGGCCCCTCTATAATATTACATTGTGTGTGAGTCAAACTATGATTGCAGCCAACACATTACATTATGGACTAAGGGTCACTCACCTCATCTTCCATCTCAGGATGGCAGAAGGACCTTGTGGAGAGCTCATCAGTCAGGTCTTCGTGGCTGTCATGAGGAGGTTCCACCTTCCCACTGAAGAACAGAACAGTCTCTGGGCTGGGGTTTGGCCAGGAAAGAATCCCCTGCTTGTCTACACAGCAGAGCACCTAGAACATCCCACAACACCCCCAGAAAAGCAAAATCTTAGTGAAAACATCTCAATGTTCATGCATAGTTGTAAATATCATGACTTTAAGAAACACATGGGAGGACAGACAAGTCTCTCCTTCACCAACTTTCTCTCTTAAGAAACTGCACTTAACACTCCAAGAAATCCAAGAATTCTTTGCTGATGGGTTGTTTAACACCAATTTTACTTCAGCATATTACAAAAATAGGCATGAAGACCAAGGAAAGGAAGCAACTACTCAGCCTATTTGACCAGCTTGTACCTTACCAGGACTAAAACTAGCTGGTTCTAGCACAGGAATCAAGAGGGTAATTTGACCAGAACCAGAGCTGAAAAATACAGACATGCTGTCAGATGCAACAGAGTATCTCAAACCATGATTTTAGCCTGCAAATGTGCTTGGACATGACACGACAGCTATAAACTCTTCTACAAAGACAGGTGCCTGAAGGGTTTCTAATTCCAGCACAGTGAGCTGATTACAAACAGTCTGTGCTCAGGGAAGGATGACATGAATAATGCAAATGAAGCATCCTCACAGGCCTCCTCTTTCTGACAAGCCAGCAATACTCACAGTGACAGATCCCAGACTGTGGAGCAAGCTGGAAGTGAAGCTCAGAGTTGGGGATTTGCCTTTTAAAACACAGAGGAAGTGGCTCCAGATACAGCGAATCATTTCCTGAGGAGGGAAGCACAGGACATCAGCCAGTTAGAGACTCATTCCGTGGAAGATGAAGGGAGAGAAGGAAAAAAGGGAGTATGACATTACCTGTTTTCACTTTCAACACAGGGATACACTGTAAGATAGACATCAGTGTCTGTGGGAACCTGTTACCTGATACAGTGCTGGTGTTCTGCAGAGAAAAGCATTTCTTCCCCTTTCCACTAACATTGCTAACAGTCAGTCTGACTGTTGATTTGAGAATTCACTGAAAGTACCTCTTGTCTATCCCAAAGCACAGAAATGAATTCTGAAGTGAGTTCATTTCCAGTGAATTAGTTGTCACTTCTTGGTGTTTTTATTCTGAAGTGACTCCACACCTTGGATCACGGAGTTTGAGGCCTTTGGTTTCCCACCACCATGCTGCAAACCAGGTAAAGGATGGGGTCCTTACCCAAGGTTACTGACACAATTATAACATTGGAAACAAAGCCAAGGTGCCCTTACTACTCCATCCTTACAAAGGAATTGTAATGGTACGGAAAGAAGAGGATATTTTGCAAAATTAAAATATCCAGTTGGCACCCTTCATTTTCCACACAAACATGCTTCAGAGGGAGTCTGGATAGTAGCAATCAATCCAAGCACCAGAGCTGTATGTTTTCCCTAAAGCCAACAAAACCAGGACTGAATTACTGTGTTATTTTACTGCTTTTTAGCTGTTATTCTGGAATACTGCAGAGCACTTCCCCCAAAGCTCCTCAAATCCTGCTCCCTGGATCCTAATGGTTAGTACAGCAGTAAGCTCAAATGCAAAACAATCTGGAGCTACCACCAGGAAAAAAAAAAAAAAAAAGCTCTTATTTAAACCAGTTTCTTCTAAGCAAAAATGTTACATTTTTGTAAAGAAACAGATATCAACAAGGTAGGTCAGCTAAAATCACTCTCATTTAATATCTGAAAAACGTCTCAGCTAAATGATGAAATGGCACAGAAAGGCAACAAAATATTTAGCTAAGGAAACTCATGTGTGTGCTTCCATGTGCATTCCTCTGAGTGACTGGGAGCAAGGAGACAGGAATTCTTATGATATCTAGGAATTTTTAATCACTCCTGGAGTCCATCTGCCTCCTTACAGAAAGGGGAACCTTAACACCAGATTAGACAGAGAAGTTTCTTTCCTCTGTTTAATCTGGATGATGCAATTTATAGAGTGGCCAGAGCAGTTCCTTCCCCAGAAAAAGGGCTCCTGAATGTTTAATTCCCCCAGCTTTGGAAGCACCAGTAATGTGCTTAAGCCTGATAAGAAGCCTATGGAGCAGGATCAGACTTTTAAAAAGTCTGAACATCCCATGGACCCCTCTGCAGTTTGGTCTGGGTGCTGACCACTGGGTTTTAGCTTTGGCTTGAACAAGGTTTTTCTGGCACAAGCAAAATACATCCCTTCTTTCAGACACACACAATACAAAGTTATTTTACTTCTGGAACAGGACTTGAAAGAGGTACTGCCCCTAGGATAGAAACGTTTGATTTCAAACCGTTTTGCAATATTCAGAAAAGCACAAGTGCAGTATGGAGGTCACCTCAGTCTCTGGTCAGCACAGCAGTATTTACACAGGGAGGCAGAGGGGAAAGACATGCAACCTGCATGCACAGCAAATTAAAGCAACAAATGAGTGACAATGGACAACTGACACAAGTAAAAAGGGTCTAGCAACAAGCAGGAGATCAGAGAGGAAGGGAAAGGATATCATGAAGCTCTGCAGTGAAGATGGAGGAAAACAATTCATAATAATAGTACCTGAGAAGATACCATCTCTGTGTAGCTGCTGAGAGTGTCCTCTGAAAACTTAGCAAGCTGCAGCAAGAGAAGAGACCAGTTACTATAATTGTGCTCAGAAATGTGCCATGAGGAACAGCCTTCCCTCAGGATGTGCCTTCAGGGAGGAGAAAGCAGGAGTCCTGCTCCGTGGGAAGCGCTGTACAAAGGCAGACCGATAACTCATCAAAGCAATTAAATCTTTAATGGACTCTGGTTTTATCTGCTTGTGAAGCACAGGCAAAATGCTTGGTGCTGTACATCACAGAGGAACACACAGTCATTACCTGAATGTCTATAGAGAAAAGAATAGCAATTAGATCCAGAGGAGGCCTCTTCTGGGTGGTTATTTTTAGTCAGAAAGAGCCAGGATTGAGTGATCTGATTTTAACTTATATGGGTCAGTTACAGGAAGGGAGCTGGAAGAGGGGTTGGAAAAGCAGGTGCCTGGAACACAATGGACACAGAGGAATGAGGGGATATGAATGGGATGTGGATAGGAAATGAAAAGAAATTATAGCAGGGCACCACCACAGTGCTCTTGGAATCACACTGAGAATTTCTGCATCTAGCACAAAGGTATTCCACACTAGATGTAACTTTGAAAAAGTTTAAATTTAAGTCTATTCATAACCATAAGTGAACATGGCAATTACATTTATATGTAAATAAAAGTATAGCCCAAATAATAATGCATATATCTGGCACTTGAAAAAGGATCAGTTTAACAGAGCCGAAAAAAGCCAAGAAAAATCTGTCAGAAATAATTTAAACTGCGAACTACAAAAGATAATTAGGAACTGGTTAAGAATATTGTGTTACAATTTTAAAAAGCAACAATCCCATAGTAAAAATAAGAGACCAGTTTTGAGTGAAAGTGGAAATAGAAGTAAGAATAAACATATAAAATAAGGAAAAGTATACCAGTAGGTAATTAAAACCAGACCACTGCTTGTTAAAGACAGTCAAATTGCAAGTGACATTGTAGGCAAGGCAGACTTGTTAAATAAATGTTGCTATTCCTCATTCAGTGATACAATCATACCATATGATAACTATGAAATATTTTCCATTCCAACACCAGCTACTGAAAGCAAATATGTTTAAATTAGCAGGCCAGGACAATGACTGTTACTGCTGATTTTGCACAAGGCTTGAACTATGGATTAAGTCCCAGTTCAATGGAAGTGGTGCCAATGCCCAAAAAGGGAAGGAGAACCATCCAAGTTACCACAGACTTTGATTTCAGACAGAATAAAAGAGCAGCTAATATGAGACTCATTTAAAAGAAAAGAAGGGGAACAATACAATCAGTGCCAAACACCACAACTATATGGGCAGCAAATCTCCTGAAACTATTGAGATATCCTTTTTGAAAAAATTACAAATTTGACTGATAAATTACTGCTTTTGACATAGATCATTGGGTAATCTGACTTGATTCTAAATGCTTGACTAGTTTTCTAATGAAAATTCCAAAGTACTAGGGCCCATGTTAGATATATTAGAAACAGACTATCTCTAAAAGGAACAGAAACAGAAATTATTTGCAATAATGTGTTATTAGCTCAAGCAGGGACAAATCCAGGTATTTTGTTAACAGCCTGAGAGAAAACCAAAACCAACACATCACTGATAGAGACTGCACAGGATACAAAGTTTAGGGCAGGGTGCAATGTAAAGAGAACAGACAATTGCCACAGAACAACACAGATTGCTTGGGCAATATGCAAAAAACATGTATCCCAACAGGCACAAAACTAAGGCTGTGTATTCAGGTGCAAAAATCAAGGTTGGACTTACAGAAAGGTTGGACTTCCTCAGAAAGTAGTAACTGCAGCTGAACAAAGCCTGGCCTTTAAAAGCAGAGGCTGAAAGATCTAATGGGATCCTTTGTTGTACAAACAAGGGAACACAGAGCAGAAAGTCCAAACTGTTCTGAAATTTATTAAAAGCACAGCTATTACTGGAATATTTTGTGGGGTTTGAGATTCATAACCCTACAGTGATCCTGAAACAGTGGAGAAAGCTAAGAGGAATACCAAGCTTAGAGATTTGGAAAATATGCTTACAGTGCCTCAAGGTGCTTAACTGTTTACTTAACCAGACATGGTAAAAAGGAATGTGAGTAGTTACAAGAGACTAGAATTTTGATTGATGTGCTCTTTGCTCTTAAATCTAGGAGACAAAAGATGTAAACTTAACAAGGGCTGGAAGTGAGATACTGCAGAAATTCCCACTAACACAAAACGTCCATTTTTAGCAGTGAAGGTAAATGATTAGAGACAACCTATCAAAGGCACTACAAATGTTTTCAAACTAGCAGCAAATTCCTTTCCAGAAGGAATATTGCTGCAGTCCACCTGTAGTAATGAAATTTGAGGCAGGGGCTTGTTTAGGGGGCCACTGGTTTATGTCCTCTCAACCAGTCACAAGGGTCACCTCTGGCCTCAAAAAATTGGGAATCAAACAGCCTGAACATGATGGGAAGGGACAGAAGATGGAGAAGTGGTCAAGTTGCCACCAAGTAGGCCAAGTGATTGGAGAGGAGAAGGGTCTTACCTGCTACATTTTGAACAGAGAAGAGAGAAGGAAGGAGGGAAATAGAGAGGCCAAGTGACTGCCCTGGTCAGGGGGTGAGTGACCAAGGCACATCACAGCAGCTGTTCTGCAGCAGCAGGGATGGAGGATCATGTCTGGGATGCCACAGAAAGAGCTGGCTGGACAGACAGAGTTGCCTGGACAAGAAAAAGGAGAAGACAGGAAAGAAAAAAAGGAAGGTGCAAGTATGAGTGACAGAGCACATGGGAGCGTTGAGAATGATGCAGCAAGGAAGTCAAGGAGCTCTGGCTTTTCCCAGCTGAATTGTGAATTGTGAAAGGAAAGGGGGAAGTTTCAAAAGTACAAACTAAGTGATGCTGAGAATGGGTAAGAAAGGTAAAGTGGCAAAAACACTGAGAAGAGATTCTAAAGGTGCAAATGCTACCAAGGGACGTAACGTGTCCTTCCTCCCAGGATATGGGCAGCTTAGTCATGTTCAGCTAGAGAGAAAAGGTTAGAAAACACAGACCCAGGGCCACAGAGGCCAAGGAAGGATAAGGAGAGAGAAACTCTGTCCAAGCAACAGAAATTGCCACAGAAGACAACCATAGCTCAGTGCATCTCATCAGTACTGCCTCCAGGACAAAAGAAGGGAGGCACAGCAGCACATCCAACTCAAGATCATATCCCATCAGACCACCAAACTCCACTCCCCAAACCAGCACAACCTCCAGAAACTGCTCTTACTCCCTGACCTACTCAAAGGCCATGCCTCAAACAAAGCGCCAGAGCCTCAGGAAAGGATTTCTCAGCCCACAGGGCATTGCAGAGGGTATGATGTATCTCATTCCTTCTCAGTGGCTACATATTGCCTGGTTACAGCCACCACATGGCATTTGTCTTCATGTTGATCCTTCTGACAAATTATATTTATCTGACAGAAAGCACATGCCTTGAAAAGTTTTACAGAATCACCATCACCTTGGGATATCTGTAGAGAGGTTGAAAAAATTAAAACATCTGTTCAAGAAGTAATATTGTACTCCAGGGAGAAGGCACAGCTGAGACAAGGTTTTACAATTATGTGGACGCATCTGCTGAATTCAGTGTGCTCACTTCACAGAGCCTTTTTGTCTCCTGCCCTTGTCTCTGCAATCGTTTGGTGTGGAGAGAAACCTACCAGTGAGGTGGATGAGGCTTTGCTCATCTGGGCCAACACTCTGGCTTCTCCAAAGGCTGTAGCGAGAATCCACAGGACAGGAAAGAGCAACGGAAGGATGGGTAAGACACCATTCACCTGAAAAAACCAACCTGTCATCACCAACAAGCACAGAGACAATAAATCAGAACCTCTCATGTGACATCTTTTCCACCACAATGAGAGTAAAAGGATAAAAGGCCAGAGCAAGAAGGAAGGGGACTGGAAACAGGGTTGAACAGTGCTTAGGAGGGCTTAATGAAGAGGCCATGAATCAATCACACCAACTTGCAGCTGTTTTTCCTGCTGAATTTGGTGAATTAATGGCAAAGGATACCATATATATAGATATAGACAAACACATACATGGCAAATGAGAGAGCAAAACATTTAAAGGTAAATCTGTAAGTAATGGCCAGGGAAGTTCTGTTTTCCTACTCCAATGAATGCTCCTGGATCCAGCATGCTTCCAGATCCAGGAGGCACAAGATGCTGTCATAGGATAAATTCAGTCACTGAGGGAGGGAATCCATCTTGGTGGTGCTCTGGGGAGGAAATGCAGTGAAGCTCAGAGCTCTCCTTTACCTGCAGCTGAAGCAGGGTGTACTGCCAGGAAGCAATTCCAGGAGCTTGGAAAATGAAGCGCACAGCATTGGTGATCAGGAATCCAGCCTGCAATTCAGAGATGACACTGTCACTTAGCTACTGGCACTTGCAGGGAAGGTGTTTTCAGTGTCTTGTAACATTCTCAGCCCTGGGGAAAGTATGAAAAATGTATTTTTGATCTGCTGCTGCAGTTCCTCCCTCCACTCTCATGGTTACGGGGCTCAGCATCTCTGAACTGCTCAAGGTACACACAGAGTCAGCTGCATGAGTGAGCCTGGCCACAGCTTCCTGTTGATGGTGGCAAATTCTTCAGATTTATTGACAAAACATGGCTGCTCTCAAGGACCAAGGCTTGGAATGAGACCTACCAGCACGATAGGGACAGCATATTTCAGCATCACTGACTGTACAGTGAACCTCTCATTATCCAGGGCTGTCACAGGCCGTGACAGAGCCATTTCCAGGCACCACCTAAAACACAGAAAATAGCTTGAAATTTCAGCAACCAAGACCTTAATCCTACACTTTCCTTGGATATAAATCTCCTAGCAAACCTGATTGAAACACTGATTAAAACCTGATTAAAACCTAGGCTCAGCCTATGCTATGAGAGAGGGCTGTCAAAAGAGAAGCCAACATCTACAATAAGAGTGTGGCACTTGCCAGAGTAAACTTGCAGAGTTGCCAAGCAAACTCCTCAGGTCTCCTCACCTGCTTAGCAGGAAGGTAGCAAAAAGGACACAGAGAGCTGGGTAGGCACTGTGCCCTGCATTTAACCCACCTGACATTATCAATTATTGGGGTCTTCAACACACGGAAGAGACGATAGAGCTGAGGATTCTGAGGTCCCTTCTTCACTTCTCCCCTTGGGGAGGGTGGGGGTGAGAAGGGTGGAAATAGATCTCCAGGCTCCAGAACTATGTGCTCATCATCCTGTAAGAAAGGTCAGAGAGCCCCAAGGCTTGTGTTCAAGCATTTCTGTTATTTCATGAGAATTGGCATTTAGAGTGAAAGTTACAATTAAAACCACCAAAGGTAAATTTCAAGCTTTAAACTTTTTCCAACCTTCTTGAAGCAGTAAAATCTTTGTATAGATCTTGTAAGTGAGTAGTTAATTTACTTCTACACCAGGTATTTTATATTACCTTCTTTTATAATAAATCAGTAGCAAGGAGAAGGTCAAAGCAGACATATTTTATTTCTGCATATAAAAAGCAGGATAAAGGATGAGGTTTGTATGTCATATTATCCTACTGGATAGATTCACTCCACTTATATTTAGCAGCACATTACATTTTCTCCTTGACCTGAGAGAGGAGGAAATATGGTGTTTTTGTTTAACATTAGTGTCTCCTGTCCAGTGGGTCTAAACTAAGTTCATGGAGAAGATGCAGCCTGGCTAACTATGCACAATCCTTGACTGAACTGGAATTTCAAGCTATTTTCAAGGTCAGAGGAAACCAAACACTCCAATAATCTGTACTCTGGGAATTAGAGCATTAGCAGGAAAAACCTGAGAAATATATTGTTACAGGCCAGGGAAATTAGACAAGCAAGTTACCTTAATCCCTCTCAGAGAAGCAAATGACTCCTGGCCTGGCCTCAAAGCAACAACATCTCCTTCTACCAAGAGGCTCACGGGCAGATTGACAAGATGCCCATCCCTGTAGGCCCAGTGAAGGGACCAGGATGGGGCATAAGGCATGTGAAGGTCAGGGTACATGGAGTCTGGCCATTTCACCTCTTTGCCAAGTGTATCTGAAAGCACAAAGTGCAAAAGAATGAAGTGGTAGCAATTCTGGGTTTACATCCTGTAGTGGTTACAAGGCCCCAAATGCTAAGCTCAGCTCATTCCCATGATCTTTTATCATCTCCCTCTTCCTCCTTGGTGTCTTTTCCCTTCTCTCTCCACCCACTATTAACAACTAAACAGTCATTTGAAAACTAAAAGCTAAAGGCTGTCCTTAAAACTGCCCCACTGAAATGAACTGCCCCCTCAGGTCCCAAATCCCCCATGGAGACGATGCTCAAGCACAGCAATTTATTTCCTTCTGCTCCATGTTGTGCTACAACCCCACGTGCTCTCCCCTCATCATCTGCTGCAAAGCAGATATTTTTATAAGGATATGAGGATTTGAATTACTCCAAAGCACAGCCATAACAGACGCCCACCTGCTAACACTGAGCTTGGAAGCACACGGCCACATGACAGCTCAAAATAACTATTTTACAGGACAGGCATGAGGAGAAAACACTTCCCACAGCCTTGTTTCTGTGCAACACAGGGAAGTTAGCAAGCTTAATTAGGAATGCACGTGGTCAGGTTTGGGGAAAGATTCAATGGGAGGAAAACACAAGGAAAAATGGGATGGATGGAGGAGACCTCACCATTTATCTTATCAACGATGGTCTGAAGCCTCCTCTCCACCTCTCTGCACTTCAGCCTCTCCTGACGCCCGATCATGAGGAGATCCAAGAGGAGCAGGAGGAAGAGTGCCAGTGCATTGACTATCTCAGCACCTTGGCTTCACACAGCAAAACAGGAGGAAGCAGAATGCAGATGAGGTTTGAGTAAATGAGCAGAATACACTGCCAGACACCCACAGAGATAAACATACAACTGCCTGGTTGTTTATTCCCACATCTCACAGATTTATGGCTCAAAAAGAAACGCATGATCACACTTCTTGTTTAGGATGACACCAGAGAGGTCTGAAAGGATCCATCTCAATTAAAAAATACTTTACAATTATGGTCAAGGCATGTATAGCACACTAACTTCCCTCATGAGCCACTTCTCCAGTTTCAAAACACTTCCTAACTATGGTAATGCCTCAGGAGTTTTAAAGATCTGGAAATGCTGTAGGAAAAAACCCTCAGTCTCTCCATTGGACACTCTCTAGGTCTATTAGAAGCAGAATTAAGTTGACTGAAGTTCTGTGAAAGGGATTGATAGGAAATCACCAGTGTGAGTGTGTTGATATCTAGATATCTAGACAGAATGAAGGGTAACACTTATGTCAATCACACACAGTACTAAGATTATATAAAACCACCACCTTGCTTCAGTTAAGCAGCACAGGAAGCTTTGCTCACCTCCCCTGTGGCTGGCTCCCATAGCAGCACAGCAACAACAGCACTGCCAGCAGCATCAGAGATGCACCAGGCCAGTGGAAGCAGGAGCAGCGGTTACCATGGTACAGGAAACTGCTCCTCCACACCTCCTGCAAAGGGAAAGCAGCACACAGTCAGCACTCAGGGAATACAAAGCCAGACATTTGGAAAAGCAGAGTGAGAAAGGGTGAAGGTAGCAGTGGTGCTCCAGGGGGAACAGAACTTTGCAAAACCCCCTGAACCTGACACGGAGCATCCCAGATCCACTGTGTGAATCCTTCAGCACCTATGGAAATTCAGCTGGTGAGTTTGGGTGAACACTCTCTGCTTTTCCCTTGATTGGAAGAATGAAAAGGCTTCTGTGCCAGGCTGTCCCATTGTCACTGACCAAGGAACACTTTTAAGCACTGTGCAAAAACACTTATACTCTGTATTTGACACACATGCCAGGCAAACACGGTGGACAAGGGGAGACTGCTGAGCTTCACAGCTCTTTATCTCCACCTGAGATGGACCCTCTAAACTCATTGCCTTTAGTGGCTCTTGAAGTCCTCAGAACCTTCACAGGGCAAGAGGCATCTTCCCACAGAACTCTGGCATCCAGGAGAGATGTGCTGACAGAAACTCACCCTTAGGTAGATTCCTTGCTTTGTTCCTAAAATCTTTAGCTGTTCTACACCTGGACACTCTGCAAGGGAATGCAGTCAACTTCTGTTTAGCCCTCATCTTTACTTTGAGAAGGGGAGACCAAGTGTCCAACTTGTGCTGTTTGGTGCCTCACCTTCCATGAAGTGCCTTTTTTCCGTTCCTTCTGATGCCCCTCCAGCAGTGCTGACAGTTGGTCCCTCAGGATCGTGAGGGCTTTCTTTGTGGTAAGGCCCAAACTTGAGGTCATCTCATCCTGAGGTGCCAGAAAAATAAACTGGTTAGTGCTTCTCTGTTTTCCCTTTAGGCTTTTTCCTGGTGGCTGACAGAGCATGTGACTGTGAATGCCCTGCACTCATCACCCTCATGACTCTCCATTCTCCTGAAATCATCTTTCCCTCCTGTGAACTTTAGACTGCTGGCTGGAATTAGAACACTTAGATAGTATCAGGTAAACAAACCAGTCCTGACTGCGCTGATAAATACTTTATCAAGGCACAGTACCAAGTCATTTCTCTGAAACAAGATCTAATCAGTAGAGATTGAGGACTATACAAACAGAGGTTATGCAGGCTTGAACTGGTATCAGCTTGTAGAGACAGCAGAACACAGTTATGGTAGAATTTTAATGATACAGGATGAATTTTGCTAACAATAATAAAAATTAAGTAGTAGAATATCCACAATTCTAAACAAGAGTGGTCTAATTTCCACAACTTCTTGCTACAGATTTTTGTGAGTCTTGTCTCTCTCGCTGCTTTGATGCAGAAGCTCACAGATTTAAATGCTAGGCTGTGGATCAGTTCAGGATCAGACATGACCCCACCATCCACCCCTCCTTTCACAAGAGCAAACACTGGAGTTTTAAGTGCTGAACTGCAAGGGAGACATTTGGGCTTGCAGGAAGCACAGCACTGCTCCCTCAGTGCTCAGCAAAGAGGCAGCAGTCCCAAAGGACACATCCCAGGAGTGTGACATATGGAAAACACTGCCAGAAGATGCTCCAAACAACAAAGTGGGGTAAAAATTGCATTTCTGGGACAGCAGTATGAGCACTTTCTTTCAAATCACAGATTGCAGTGAGGTACTGGGGGCACCAGATCACTGCAAATCAATAGGGAAGAGCAGGCAGGTGTCCATGAGAGGGCTACAGCAGGGAACTGCTAAATAAAAGTTCTCATGGGCATTTCATGTTTTAATACAAACACACTGAGCATGTACAGCACACAGGATATCCTGCATGTTGGAAATGTTCACGTGTGTCATACTGAGCCCAGAGCACAGAACTACTGAACACAAACAGGCAGGAAGTTTGTCCCTCCTGTCCCCACCAGTGTGACATAGCCCAGAGCTGCAGCTCTTCCTGCTCTTGTAGCTCTTCCCAGCCCTGCCAAACCACTGTGGTCTCAAAATGCAGCAGTTCTGCTCCTCAGGAGCTGCTTGCACACACCCAGCTCTGCAAGCACAGCTTGAGTCTGTTCTTCCTGTTCTTTAACTGCATGGTTTCATGATGAACATTTACTGGAAACTAGTCTTGGACTTAAGACTCATTTGTATTGATGCTCCAATAAAAAACTGTAATGCAGTGTTGAGGACTAGAACATAAATTCTCTTTCAAATATGATCTACCATATACACACACACTCTCCCCACCTATCAGGGACAACGTGAAACAGCAGATTCTGTCCAGGCAGAGTCCAGCAATGCTGCTTTAGCTGCACTTCTACAGAACTAAAAATAATCCTGCTGCAGTTTTCATTCTGTGTGTTAGTTTTAGGAATAGAGGAAGCAGTTCTGTGTTGTTCTTGGAAGCAGCCCAGGTAACATCAGCACAGGACTAAACATAGGAGTGTCTCAAAGACTCCCAGAGGAGAAGATGGCAGTGGAGCTGGCACCAGCCATGCTGCTGCACCACGGAGTGCTGCAAACAGGAGTGTCTGAGAACAGCACCGAGCAAGGCACAGCCAGGCTTCCCTCTCATCTAACTGCTGCCTGTCTGGGGCAGAGCAAGGCACCCACAGAAATATAAATCCTCTCCAGCAAGGGGAAAGCAGACAGATAAACAAAACACGCAGAACAAAAGGCAGAAAAAATAATAGGGATTGAACTGGAAAGCAAAGTCTGCTTAGACACCGAGCTGTTCCAATGGACACATGAGGAGCTACAGGAGAAATGAGGGGAAAGCTGCACTGAATGCCAACATCCACCACGGCCACACAGTGCCTGGAAACTGCCACAGCTCAGCAGGCAGTGAGCACAAAAAGGCAGCAAATCCAGAGGTAATCAAAAAAGGTTCCTGAAACACTTGCACACCTGCTCCAGACTTTACACAGGGGTTACCAGTTTGGCACAGTGTCAGCCAAGATAAGGAAAGCCACAAAGGAATGTGGCTGCAGCAGGTGACAAAGGACAAGTGCAGTGTGGCAGGGCTGGGGAAGAGGAAGGGCAGGGATTGTTAAACACCCATCCTGACACTTAGAACATGGATTATTTGGCAAAGGAGGCAGAGGCAGTCTGGTAAACACTGTAATACTGTGAGTGAGGGCTGCTGGGGGCACTCGGGTCCCCTGCTGTGGGTGAGCATCAAGGGAAAGAGCCTGGGACCCAAATGAAAGGGACAGGCAAGGAGAGCCACCATGAGCTCCTGGCAGGGAGCAGCTCCAAGTTTTTGCAACAAAAGCTGCCCTGCTAAGTCATCAGCTGCTAATGAGGCATTTTTCAAATGCCCTTAAGTAAATCTTTGGCAAACCCAGGCGCTCTGAAGCTGTCCCAGAGGGATCTTTCCAGCCTTTCATCAGCTGCAAGTGCTCTTCCTGCCACAAACCAGGAAGTGAGCACCCCAGGGTGAAGAAGCCGTTCACAGCAGGTGTCAGTTCATTAATAAAAAACCTCAACATTCACATCTTTGCTTTGGAAAGTTACACTTAAAGAGAAAGCTGCTAATTTTCCGGTCCAAACAGAAACAGCAAGACACCTTCCCACCCAGCTGCCTTAGCATAGGGTTTCCTCTGAAGAACAACAAAGAGTGAGCAGACAGTAAATTCCAGCTTACAGTGAAAACAAACCCCTGATGGGTACCAGGAGGCATTTTTAAAGGCTGTATTTTAGTTTTGCTTGTGCCTAAAGGCAAAAAAATCCTAAGGACAAAATGTGCAGTTGCTGCCTCCTTTGCCTTTGAGAGCACAGGAGCCTCCAAGTGCATTTAGGGCTGCTCTGGGACTGACCCCTGCCCTGGCCATCCCAGCCTCAGTGTGAGAGGTATGGCTGGAGCCAGGTAAAAAGGGGATTATTGCATCCTTCTGCTTTGGGATGATATCAGGGCTCTCAAGATTTGTGATCTATGGGATGGTTGTTAGGGGAAAAACTGTGCAGGACATTTCCTTTGTGCATGTGATTTTATTTTCTAGAGGCAATGAATGTGCTGAGGTGTGGACTGGATGGGAACATGAAAAGATGTGTGAATTTCTCCACTCGTAGTAAATACTCCACATGTTAAATTACTGCTTAGCTTGCCTGAAAACATTAGGGAAAGGGAACCTGAGATCTTGCAAATGCCCAGGGTTAGGAGCTGGTTTGTGTCTTCAGGAAGGAAACAAGAAGCAGCTCAGGGGCAGGAGATGAGGAGTCACAGAATCTATAGACTTTTCTCTGCCTTGTCCTTTCAGTTGACCCTCCACAGTTGGACAGGGGTAAATAAGTTGTCAAATCCCCAGGAGCTTGTTTAAATCCATAGCCTTGACTGGCTCATGGCAAAAAGGTTCTCTTTGCCTTCCTCAGGGGTTGCAGGAGCATTTTCAGGCTGATAGGTAGGAAAAATGTGGTTATTTTCTGATTTTTCCTCCCACAATGTGAAGCTGTTCCCGAGCAACACCACCTACCCATGTCTGCTTCCTGCAGCCCACCTTTATCCTCAGGCAAATTCACCACTGAGCTCTCTTCCTAAAGTTCACATCTTGTTCTTTTACACGTAGAACCATTTAAAATTACCTTAAAAGTTTATCAGCCATCTCACACTCTCTGCTACCTGATAAAAGACAGAGGTGCTGCAGCTTCCTTCCAGAGAAACAGAGAAGTAGAGCCCAGAATGTGCACAGAGAAATGAATATAAAATAGTATATTTAATTCCTCTTGTATTTTCTCACAGCCATTACACATCCATAGTAGCATATTTATTTGTTGTACTAGCAAATGTTGATACAATATGTGCCAAATATTTTTTTTTATTAACACAGGAACACAAACATATTCCTTGCTTTCCAGAGCAAAGTGGGTTGAATCATCCTTTATCCTCTGTGGATTCAGTCTCTTGCAGAATAAGGGATTCTCACCAAGACTGCCGTACACTTGAGTCTAACAGCCTTTACAAAGACTCTTTAAACAAATAAGTGAACAGAATACAAAATATTTGCTGCAAGTTTCAATTCTCATAGACTGTAGATCCACCCCTCTGATTCAGAGTGGTGGAAAACCCCTGCAAGGCAGTTGTCAGACTCTTTCCCTCTTTCCAGGCTGCACTCACTAGGCTCCTTTTATAACACCTCTGCACAATTGCTTCTCAGATCTGAACAGTTGGAGGTGGGAAACTGGGCAGCAGAATGTTCTTACTTTTCCTGAGAGCTATTTTGCATTCCTTAGCAGAAAAAGAAGGCAGTTTTTAATTTAACAATGACACTTTGCAGGAGATTAATCTACTTCAGGGATTACACCTCCTGAATGTAAGCATTATTCACAGGTTCAAAAACACACAGTAAGGAGTAACTCCACCAAATATATTTGCATTTATTACTGTAAATAGGATTCTTGTTTAGGATAAGTCACAATATAGCACAAAGTGGGGGTTTTGGGTCTGATCAGACAGGATGACAGACATCAAATACGTGGCAGCACACAATTTCTTGGGGTAGCATTTCATACAGCAGCCTAGTGCTGGAGAGGGATTTATTCTTGTTCTAAAGCAAATCACCCATCAGGATGCTACAGCTCCTGTACACCTGCAGCTGCTGATTTAGTGCTGGGACTGCCTGAAATGGCTCACCCCTGTTACAGAGTGACACAGATGGAACCAGCAGGGCCAATCCACCGGTCAGCCCAGGCAGAAGCTTCCCTTTATTACCCCACCCTTGGTCCCAATCTCACTTTCTGTCCTTCTTGGGGCTTTCCTGGCTACTTTTCCTAAGAGATCAGATCCCCAAGTCCAGGCAAGAATGTTTCTCTAGTGACCCAGGCTACATCAATCATCTCCTCTGACACATTCCTATTCCATGGGATCAACTTTTGATTAAGTCTCTGGACTATCAGGACAACTGGATTCTCTAATTCCTTCTGTCAGTTTTCTGCATGACAATGGGAAAATCAGATACTCCTCTGAGGCTTAGTTTCTCATTCTATGATGAGGCTACCAACTCCCCACCAAATATTGTAATTGTGAAGATTATAATATTCACCAGCCACCTAAACACTGCTTGAAAGTTCAGGGAAAAAAAATGTATTTTGATATCTGCACAATTAAGGCAGCTCCACCAAGCAGACCATGGCTCTGTAGGAACCACTGCCTTTAAACCTGGACATGAAGGGAAAAGCACCAGAGGGCATGAAGAACACAGCTACTAAACTTGGTTTGAAAGCACCTGACGTGAGCTTGGCAGCCTCAGCTTAGCTGTTGGTGGTCTCAAATCAAGTGAAACCAGCAGAGTCTTCAGCACAGCAGTGCCCAAGTTAATGGACAGAGCAATGGGCAGCAACTGCCTCCTCCCCCCCATGCAGCCCAGGATGAAAGGCAGCCCAGACCTCCCCCTGCCCCTGGACAAGAGAACCCCCCCAGTTGGGTAACTGGGTGCCTGGAGAGGCTCCAGTGTGGATGCTTTGAGGCTCACCAACAGGGCCTGCACATTCCCCCTGCAAAAAGACAGAGCTCTGTGACCAAAGCAGCACTCGCCAGCCTGAATCACTGCTGCACTTTGCTGTGCCATTTTAATCCATCCAACAACAGCCTCATTTTATACTCTCCATAAAGCACAGAGTAAAGAGGCCAACAGGCACAATCAACCTTTCTGCACAGGTAATGCAAAGCCCAGCACTTTGCTTCTCCCCAGCAGCAGAGAAAGAGGCAGCTGCTTCCCAGGAAAAGCCCAGTTTGGAATTGTACGTTCCTCAGTCCGTCCCTTCAGTCTTGTTTGGAGCAGCAAATCCCCAGCCATAGTTACCTGTCCCACCAGGCTGCTGGCAGGATGAAACAGGGTTTATGCATCACTTTGAAGCACTACACAATTATTAAGCTTTAATTACTGTAATTTAGTCAGCTGCATTACTCCTCCAAGTTCAGAGAGCAGTTAGGGGTCTGTATTTATCCTGGCTTCAACACGCAGCAGTGCTTTATGCCAGTGCAGAACTCCCTCCAGGGAATGCTAATCCCCTCCCAGAGGCCAGCAATGCTCAGAAATCCACAGAACTTCAGAACATCTTTCATCCCCTAGATAGTTTCCTTCCCATCCCCGCTTCTTCAGCTGAGGACTTTGGGGACTAAACCAAAGATCCATCGTGGCAGGTGCACTGCCAGATAGATCCCACAGGGATAAGGAGGTTCAACAGTTACAGATCAAAGCCTATAGAAGCAACAGACAAATTTAAGCCATGAGGCAGAGGGGCAGTAAAGCAGGAGTCAGCAGCTGAAATTCTGTGTGGATCTTCCTATTGGTCCTGGGGTTAAAACTGCAGTTTAAAACAGTTTCTTTTCCCCTTCACCACCAAAAACAAGCTATTCCCTACCTAAAATCATCACTCTCTGTTTCATGTCCTGCCATAACCTCCTTCCCCCAAAACCTCAAAGCTCTTCACGCCCCATCACATCAGGCAGGATGCAGACAGGGGAGGAAGACAGAGAAAGCCATTTTGAAATGAAATGCTAAGGGAGAGGAACTTACTTTGCGACATTTGCCTTGGTGCGGGATCCAGAGATCAGCCTGCTTGAAGAGCATCTGGGCTGAATTCCTGCACTGCTTCCCCCAGCAACTTGCACTGCTGCTGCTCTCCAGAAATGAGAGAGCAGAGAGGGAGAGGGAGCAAGACTGTGCAGAGCCCAGCGCCGCAGAGAATGAGACAGAAGCAGCAGAGTGAAGCACCAGTCTGCTGATTAATTCAGCCTGTTCCCAGTCACGCTGCAGATCCAGCAAGGAGGCGGCGGATGGGGGTGGGGGATGAGGGAGGGTGAAGGATGGGAAAGAGGGGGAGAAAAAAAAAAAAAAAAAGTAGAGAGGGAAGAAAGTTTGCCCAGGATAGCACCAGATGTCTGTGAGAATGGTTCATTCATCAGATGGAGCTGACACAGTGAGCATCCCTGGGCTCACTGCCTGCAGACCTGCATATGCATGCACAGGAAGGAATGATGCTGACAGACATGGGTCTGTGCAAAAGCAGATGGCAAATTAGGTAGGACAAAGTGCTATAAAATATACTACAGGGGAAGGAACATCTGAGTAGGCATGGAAAAAGACTCAATTGAGATCAAGAGACCATGGAATACTAAATGCCCCACAGATGATTCCACAGCTTTGGATTCAAGCTCAATAAAAAAATATAAGTATTTGCCATTTAAACAAGTTGAGATGGTTACAGGTCCCATCTGAAGTGTTCCCTCCCTCTCCTCTTGTTGATAAAAAATGCAGCAAAAGCCCCCTCTCATCATCTCATACTCATCCTGAGCCACACAATCTGAACAAAAAGGTGCACATAAATTCACCATAGCCACGCCTGGGGCTCCACATTTACCTGGACATGGCACACAGGAGGCAAAGGATAAGTGTAGACAGCGAAGGGCTGGGTAGAACAACAACAAGGAGATAAAAAAGTGAAGAAGGAATGAACCTTCTCTCTCATTGTCATCTTTTGTAGGAATTTTTCCTTCTCACTGCTGGAGGGATGCACCTTTATAAGTGAGTTTTTATTTAGCTCCTACTTCAGTGCTGTCCTAATTCTGTCTGGGGCTTCCCAGTTCTGCAGAGCAATCACTAAAACAACTGCTTTCATTCCACACAGAAAAGGGTAAAGAACTGGCCCAGCCAAGCACCACCTCAATAGCTTGCCAAGGATTCCAGCTGGCTGGTACCAAACAGGACAGGCAGTGCCAAGGCTTCCAGTCTCAGCATATTGTGCAGCTCAGAACCCCAAGTACAGGTGTCACAACTCACCTACCCTGCCTGGACAAGCTCTTTCTCTTCTCTTCTCTCCCTCTCCTACTTGTTGTTCAAATGCCTCATTAGGCACAGCCCATATTCTGTGTTTTAAGCCAGAAGGGCAGAGATTTAGTGGCCTCAATATTCACAATAAACCCAACACAGGGTCTGGTTATCACCTGTGTGTTGGCACTGAGTTCCACATGTGTGTGTCACCTCACAAAGCTCCCACAGCCAAAGCTGAAGGGAAGCAGACACTTTGTATTTATTTAATGTAACTTCAGGAGAAAGCAAAGAGAGAAATAGGCAAAACATCCTTTAGCCTTCTGCAGGGCATTTTGTTTCCTAGACAACAATTTTATACTGCAGAAAATGAGAAAATGTCCTAATGGCACAGTTTTTCTTTCCTGCCTGCTAAGGAGCTACTCATCTACTCCTTTCAACACAAAGAAAAAAGGAAAGAAAGAAAGAAAATATCAACAACAAGCCTGGGTAAGTGTGGATAAACCCTCACACAACTTTTAAGACTCCCTTCTTTATTACAGTGCTTGCTGATCTGTTCCCCATGGCTTTGAACCTTTTGGAGACTCGAATGAAAGTGAATGAAACAATTTGCTTGTGCAATACCAGGAACAATCCTTGTGCTTCATGCACTTAGAGGTCCCAACCTCAAAACCTCCAGCTTTGGTCATGGACACAAATGGAATTGGATCAAATTGCCTCTTCTTGTTTACCTCACTGCTGAGAGACCTTGCTCTAAAGTGTTTTGTGTAGTGCAGTAATTTGTACTATGTAGCTTCCTTCTGATATCAACTGGTATCAGAAATTGCATCTGGATAAGCATTTGTGCATTAGAATGAAAGAGCAGAAGACAAAAACTTGGGATCTGAAGATAAAACTGGGACTTGAAATAGAAGGCTGAGTATGAAGGCAGGGAGTGACCTATACAAATCTGCAGCATTAATGAGAGACGCCTGTGGAAAAAGGATCAGCTTATGAAAAAGCCTTTGGAAGAAGAGCTGAGCTTTTAGAGAACAGCAGGGAATAAAAAGAGACACAGACACTGGCAGGATGAGATGTGCCAAAGGACTTGGGCTACTTTTCAGTCCAGAGGTAGGAAGGTAGCTCCTGTCAGGCAGCCTGGAAGAAGGAGTGCAGGAGCTGAGTGATGAGGAGCACAGCACAGGCTCCCTGAACACGTTTCCAGGCTCTGGCCAGGAGGCACAGGGCTGTATCCAGGCTGCAGCAATTACACTGGGACAATACAGCTCAGTTGTTATGGGTAACTGTGCAATGGATGATGTCAATAATTTTTATTAGTTGTGTGGCTGCAAATCCAGCCTCCATCTAATGCAAGGCAAACTCAGGAGCCTCCCACTGTTCTGTGGCAATCAGTGCTGCTCTCTCAGTATATGCTGAGTGGTCTTGGAGCAGAGATTCTGGCACCTTTCACAGGGATTAAATTCAGAAACACACAGAAAATTAAAAAGTCAGAGAAGGAGGAGAAAGAACAAGATATCAGCACATTTAATTTAAGAAGGTTTTGGCTCTGCTCCTGAAATACTCTCTGCCTTTCTCTGCAGTGTCTGGCTTCTGGCAAAAACTGGGAGGCAGCCTGCATTACACCTGACAAACTCTGATCCTCTGCCATTCCTGACAAGGGAACTTATCAGCCAACTGGAGCCAGAGGACAAGTCTCTCATCAGAGTGACAGATGTGTGTGCTGCAGCAGTGCTCTGAGCATGTCCCCTGCTCCAGGAGTGCTAACTCTCCATCACACACGTACATTGAAGAGATTGCTTTCAACCAGATTTGGGACTGATGTTTACACATGGGTGAATTTTATTTTTAGTGTTTTATAATAAACCTAGCACATCAAATTTACTGCTGAGGTCACAATGCAGGTTAATTTGTTCCCTTATCAGTGTATATGTGTCCAAGTCCTTCACTTTGGGTAGGAAGATGGATTCCACCTTAAATGGGGTGGAATGAGGATCTGCAGTATTTAAAAAAACACACAAAAACAAACCAAAAAAACCCTCCTTAGCACCAAATAATAATTACAGAATGGTTTGGATTGAAAGGGACCCTAAAGATTATCTAGTTCCCCTGCTTGGGGTTGTTAACAAGAATACAATCATGGTCTTCCCTCAGAATCCAAACAAAATAAGTTGTAAAATGCAGCTTTATGTATCTGTGGGGTTTTTTTAATTCCTATTTAAAAGACTGTGGTGATCTCTTGCCCTCATTTTTAATTCCCATTCCCAGAAAGTAAGGAGAAAAATTTCAGGAAGTCAGGAGAGGAGGTTAGGATTTGAGAAGACCATGATTCCCTCTGTAACCTCTTTGTCAGGACACTTTCCTAATAGGCCTTTTAAAGGTCTGTTACAATACTGTCCATGCTGCTGCCTGCCCAGCAATCTGATATGATTTTCCTGCACTGAACAGTGCAGAATGTCATATGAGAAAGGTGAGCCAAAGATAGTGACCTACAGCAAAAGTGTCCCTGCTATGCCCTGCTCTCTTTGGTGCTCTCAGATCCTACACACCCCTCCACACACTGGTAATTGCATCATCTCTTAAAATGATCAATACCAGATCAGCCCATGATGTCATTAACAAGAGAACAAGTAGATAATTGTCCTCACTGGAATGTTAACTCCATAGTAATAAAGCAATTTGATATAAAACAACATAGGTCAAACACTTCCTCTGAGCATCTGGAACCAAGAGGTTTGGGCAGGAGTGAGCCCAGGCCTCCCTGGTCTAGCACAGCTCAGAGCAGAAACCCAGCAAAGAGGCAGCTGAGTAAGGGCCACAGCTGATGTGAAAAATTGACCATTAAAAGTCATTTACACTGTCATAAGAATCTTTTAGTCTAGGTGAGTCCCTAACAGGTACTTTGCACTAATGAACAAAACCATTCTGAGCTGCTGCAAACAAAACAGCAAGGAAAGGATGCACAGAGAAAAGAGACAGCCAACAGATAAAAGCTCATGGAGTGGTGGGGAAAGGGACACCAGAGAGAAAAGCCAAGAGCGCTCTCTCACCAGAGCTGGCTGAGACCCCAAGTTACCATCAGCAAAACTGGACTCAGATGATTTCCTTGCCCTGGTTTATTTAAAATAATCTTTCAGTGAATTCAGCCTTTCAAGTAAAGGTGAGTTGAGTGTCCATGGGGAAGGAGCACCAGCTTAGAGTTTAAGAGAGACACTGCAGGTGTGACAGAGGACACCTGACCTGTGCTGCTCCATCCTGCAAAGGATTTCCCTGCTGACACAGGGATGTGAAGGTGACAGAACTCAACTTCAATATGGATTATACCACTGTATAATAACACCACTTGGTGAATCTTGACCCAAAATAATAAAGATATTTAAAAGGACTCAACACTTAAGTTGGGTGTGATTGTCATCAGCAAACTTACCTGACACTTCTCCTTGAGGTCCATGGCTGTGCAGTTCTGTAAGCATGTCCAGCAAAAGGGGACTGCTTCTCAGGGGAGAATGTCTCCTAGGTAGGGAAGAGCTTGGCTACATTTACCACATCACCATCTGTAGAAACAGAAGGGGAAGCAATCAAGTCTCCCACATTGCTCCCTTTAGTATAAGTGATGAAATTCACAAAATTCAAATTACAGGATTGGTCTTTAAAAGAAGGAGAACTAAGGAGATGAAAGTCTTTCTAATAGTGCACCAACCCACCCTGGAACTCAGAAGTTAAGTTAGCTTAACTCTCTTCAAAATCTGGCATCCATAGGTGAATTAAGTTCCCTGCAGTGCAGAGTAAGAGTGGTTGTAGACCTGACAGGCTTTTGGGCAAGCCTCCAAAAAAAGGCTGTCACAACCTGGATTCCAACAGGTGTTGGAGCAAGCTGTCACCCACAGTGATTTGTCTTGTTACTCTTATCTACCAGGAGCTTTGTCCAGCTAATCTCTAATGGAGCCAGCAATAATGATTCTTCAACTTGCTGAACATCATAACCAACCTTTGACAAGGTTGTGCTGCTGGGCTGAGCGTGGATCTGATCAGCAGAACTCCTAAAAACATTTCCAGATGACCATGGATCTAGGCTTTTTCTCTTTTCAGCAAAAGTGGGACTCCAACAGAATTGAGGTAGGAAGCAGCTCTGGAACTCACATCCTTCTTTCTAGCTCATCCTCCTCTACTTCCCATGGCACAAATTTGTTCTTCTTCCACAAAATGTCTTTTCTGGTCAAAACAAAGGATCTGTGTACATTGCTCCAGAGGACTCTTACATATAAACACAATTATGCTATGATTGTCTTGGGAAAGTCTTTCTGCTGGTCAATAATTCCTGGTTCTATTTTTTAATACCACACAGAAGCTCAGGGCTTGGACATATCCTTCTCCTAAATCCAAACAAATGAGGAAGAAGCTAGATATGCAAATCAAGCCAAACCACCCACACACCTCCTAGATACAACAGGACTGGCTTTTGCCAGCTGGGATTTACTCCCTGGTTTATACAACACTGCCTTCTTCAAAGGATTCTGGAGATCCTTATGGCAGTCACCTACAGCATGGCTCTGACAATGCTGCATAAATTCAAGGAAAACAAAAGTCATCCAAAAGCTTACTCAGAAAGCCACTCTGTCTCACTCTGCAGAGTTAAATTTCAGTATTTCCCCTCCTGCAGGTAATCCTGCACCTGCATTCCACAGGGGAAAGAGCAGGCATTCAATATTCAGAGTGCTGGATATCAAAAACCTGCCTGCAGAACCACAACCAGCACCTTCAAGTGCCATTTTCTGGCTGCCAGGCTGGTCAGCATGAGCCACCACTTTGGACTCTGCCCTACTTTTCTGTTCTGTGACCCTTTCAATGTGCACACAATGAGGGAATAAAGTTATTTTCAGTCACTTCATATCCCTGCCAGGCCAATTAGCAACTGCAAAGAGAAGATCAGACAAAGTTACTGGAGTGAAGCTGACAAAGAGCTCCCAGAAAAGGGCTGAGAGTGGGAAGGAGGAAAAAGTACTTTTGTGTGTTTGGACACAGCAGTTTAGAGCCTTAGTATCTTGCCTTTAATTTGAGAGCAGCTTCTGTATAAGGGAAGGCAAGACAAGATGATTTTAACGAGAAAATGGTCACTAACAATAAAAGGACTAAGATAAATCCAAGATCCTTCTTTTTAGTCCCCTACAATATAAGATTTATTAGTTGATCTACTGAAAGACTTATGCACCGTGCTCTCACTTGTTCAAGCAAAACTAAGAGCCTGAATTTCCCTCTGGATCTGGATTTCAAGAGCATGCAGCAGGGGTGGGGGGCTATGTCTAGGGGGAGGGCAGGAGGCAGGATTTCTGCAGTGCCCTTAGTGACATTCTGCTTCTGGCAGCAAACTGAAATGTGATCCTGCATGCAAAGCATTCCCTAAAGTTCACAGCACATCATCTGCATGCTTAGGAACATCACCCTAGAGTCCCTCAGTGCTAGGAAGCAGGAAAGGCACCAAGGGTGTTAAAAATACAAAGGATTGGTTGGAAAGAGTGAATATTCCTGTTTACAGAAATTCAAAAGCTGTTACAATGGACAATATTACAAGGGCTTGTGAAAATAATCAGTGGTACACAAAGCATTGCTTTGTCATCCTACATATTCAGGGCTCCTCCTTGAACACACTGACCAGCCCAGAAGCAGTTTAGTTTTTCCCACATCCCTAATTTAAGGTACCAGCAGTGGCAGACTGTAGACATTTCACACGGAGAAAGCAAGAAGGCAAGTCTTTCCTGTGCCAAGCTGGATACACAGAACAAGGAGAATGTTTAATTTTCCAACTTTTAAAAAGGGTTTTCATTTAGAACCACAAATTCCAAACACAGCTAACCCCAGATAGGTTAGGGTATCTTAATATTGGGGTAACTGAAGCCAATAGCAAAAGACGGGCTAAGATGAGAAACCAACCTTCCTCAATTTCTTCACCTGGACTGGCTCTGGAGCCATAGAAGATGTGATTTGCGTGCCTTCTTTTAAATGCAGAATCTATCAAAAATAAAACTGTAAGATTTTTTTCAATCCAACTAAACACCTCACATGCATTATACAGATCTTGCAAACACTCAGGAAATAGCTTCACCCACTGAGGCTGCAGCAATTTAATAAATAATGGAGGCAGCCTGCAAATCTACAGAATTGTGCATCCACTCACTCCTGACCCTGCAAGGTCCTTGTGTGCTCCTCTCCCAGACTCCTGTTTCAATTCCCACCTCAATCCCTACACTGATGCAGGGAATTTCCACACTCTGGACCTGTCCTAGTTCTGTGCACTGCTATTCCACACTGGAATATCTGCCTCCTTCTGCCCTCCCTGTGCTTATCTCCCTTCTGTCTGCCCAGGCAATTAGTCACATCGACGTGTTGCACTCTGCAGGACAGAAATGAAGTGGGACTGCTTTGCTGGGACGTGTTGGAGGGTGTCAAATATTCAGCTGCAGACAACCAGAGATGCCTGAAGGCGTGGCTGCTCTAATCAGACACCACATGCTCCCAGTGCAGCCAGTTTACCCCTTTCCACCTTCTCAGCACACTCCTTTCTCCTCAGGATTTTCATGCCTAGAGCAGTTTGTGAAACTTGGGAATGGCTGGATGTGGTGTTCAAGCGTCATCATGTTGCATTCGGCCTGAAAAATATTTCCAAATCGTTGGGCAAGAGTGAAACCCAGGCTAGGGTTCACCAAATAATCCAGTGCTAACAGCAAGCCAAGTGTCTGGAAGCTCTGTATGCCAAGCCCAGCCAAGTGTTATCCCACAGCTGTGGGGAGAGGTCTGCAACCCACATTAAAATATCTCTGTTTTACACGACTGAGTTCTGCTGCCATGTGTGTCTGATATCCTTTTTCAAATTGAAAAATACATCCACATCTCCCCCCACAACTTGTTTCAGTTTGGATGTGCCCTGAGCAAAGAGCAAGTCTTGTAGCTCAGTCTGAGTATCAACAAGAGTTTGAAACATTCCTCTGGGCAGCAGAATTCTGCAAGGGTCCATTCACCCTTTTCTTTACTAGACCATCTCTTGAATAACAATGTCTTATGCAGCCAGTGTATTTATATAGATAAAAATACTATGGCTCAGATTTTCCTTTGAAATCCAAGGATTTCAGATCACTTAACCAGCAGTATGAGATAGCAGTGTTGAATTTTAATAAAAAACTATAGAACATGACATAACACTTATCAAACTTATAAAACAACCAGCAAAAAGAAAAATCAGGTAATTATAGAACCTTTAGACAGTTGGAAAGTAAAATGTGTTTCAGAATCTGCTGTCTTTAGGGAGAAAAATAAATCAACC
Organism: Thryothorus ludovicianus; assembly: GCA_013397245.1. NCBI lineage: Eukaryota > Metazoa > Chordata > Aves > Passeriformes > Certhiidae > Thryothorus > Thryothorus ludovicianus. Next base: position 383,062 of record VZTB01003126.1, on the reverse strand, counting down.
TAATGATACTATTTTCCCTAAAGTGTTCAATCACTAATGCTTTCATGTTATTTACTGAAAACTCCCAACACAGATTAGTCTATGAAAAATGATGGGGAGTGTGAACATTTCTTGCTGCCAAAAGTGAATTCCTCAAGAACAGAAGCCTGATCTGTCACCGAGAATAGAAACACAGGGGAACAGATAATAACCAAAAAAAGCAGCTGCCTTGGAGAAAATGGCTTTGACTTGAGCTGATTGTTTTGATAGCAGCAGAACCATCCAGTCTTCCTACTCATGAGCTGATGTCTGCCTGATAATTTGCAACATGGGCACATTTGCTGATATATGGCCTTCCAAAGGTGCTTCCAGTGATACTGTCAGCTGCTCTGAGAGCCACTGAGAGCACGGAATAATTACAGCAATGGAGCTGGCAGTCACACTTCTTGGCTTCAGTGATCTGCCTGTGAAAAAAGACTTGTCAGAATTTGGGCCAGCTAAACATTCTCTGCCTCAATAACCCCAGATTGTAGATAGGAATATGCATATCTGCTTCAGAGGGAGACTGTGAAGTAAATTTATTAGTATCTGTAAAGTGAGAGCCTCTGAAATAGTGTTGTACATGTGCTAAGTATTATCAAGTCAGTAGCAGTCAAATATCTCATTTGAGCCTGGCTGTGAAGAATCAGGAGCTGATTTCACAGGGTCTCTGCTTCCCTTCCTAAATGACAGGAATCAGAGAGGTCTATCCTGCACTGAATCAAAAACAGGACTAAACTTGAAATGAACTAGGATTTTGTCATCCATTGACAACTGTGCCTCTTGGAGGTGAAATTACTTTTTGTTTAAACCTTACTTGCTGAGAGTTTTCCAATAAAAAATATCTGATTCTTTCCTACTTTCTCCATTTCTCCACATTCAGGACTTGCACATTGGACTGTTTTAAAAGAGAGTCACTGCTCAAAATGAAACCTGAGCAACAAAGAGGGAGAAGGGGAGTAGAGAATTGTTTTGGCATACTTGTAAGAGCCAAACCTTTGGTCTACTTACTAGATTAAGATTGATAAAACAAGATGTTCCACAAGTGAAAGAATACTTTTATTTTTGTTTTAATTTTATTTTGGTGAGCTGAGAAGCAATTATCAAAATAAATATGATCAAAATAATTATAAAGCTAGTTTAGTCTACCTTACTGTTTCAACAGGGGTTGATACTGTTTCAAATTAAGGTATTGTAAATCTTAAAAGTACTTGCTGCGTTCATTTTTCCTTACTTGGTTAAAAAGAAAAGAGTGTTTGGGAATTAAAGGATTGCTTTACTTTTTCTGCTTCAGGTAGTGCCTGCCACAGAAAGATGTGGCAAATCTTTCTTTTTCAAAAGAGGGGTAAAGTCTCTATAGTACATAGAGAGTCTGGATCAAAGTGAAAAATGCAACAAAAGGCACAATTCTGAAAGGTGGAAGGGCCCTTCCAGCTTCTGCAGAGAGACAAGGCGTTGTGGCACAATGTCTTGAATGGAAATTTTTACAGCAAATCTATGGAAGAATTCACTGCAAAAGTGGCAGCTGTCATTCATCATCATGATATTGGTTATTATGGTAATCAGGATTGTGTAACTACCTCCATTTAAAAAGAAATAATACTGAAATGTTAAAAAAATCACAGAAAGAAAATGGTCCAAAATAAAATTTTAAAAGCTTGTGCTGTATTTATAGGACCTTTTAACAAATCAATTTTTGCTGATATACATTGACTCAGAGACAAAAGTGCAGCTTTTCCCCTTAATTCTAGATTATAAATAAAGGTGTTGTATTCACAGTTTACAGTAAATCCAGGTATAAAAACATCCTTACACCAGTGTTTGCCATCTGGAGGTATCTGATAAACACTGTGCCAATGGGAAGGTGCTCCCTGGGAGTTCCCCAGAGCAGACTCAGCACCTGAAGGCCACTCAGACCAGGCTCAAACACCCATTCCCAGCACAGCACAGCCCTTACCTAGCAAAGGCAATTCACAGATTGTGTATTTTGCTGTTCTCACGAGCCCCATCAAAGTTTTATGATGAACACATGTAGGATGAGCTGAGTCTAGAAAGAGAGCAGTGAGCTGCCTCACTCTGCTGTAAAACAGGAGCTCTCTACAGCTCCTGAAGAATCTCCCCCCAGTGTTCACTCAAGAGCATTCCAGAGATCCCAAGTGCACTGTTTAGTGTTCAAACACACACATTATCACAGGTGTGAACCCAAAGCAAATCCTGCTCCCACAGGTCTACGTGCAGGACGATGCTGCCCAAGCAGCTCACTCTTTTTTAGCCAACCCAACCCGAGGATTTGCCTTTTGGCCAAGCCCCTGTGGCCCCTGGCTCTGCTCCTGGCCACTCCCAGCCAGCCACAGGGGGATAAAAAAATCTCCCAACCCACACCTCCTCGGGGTTTGTGCCTCTGCCTGGAGCAGGCTGGTCTGAGTGTTTCAGTGGCATCCAGCACCTAATTTGGGTAGGGCTCTGACAGATCAAGGCATAAACAGAGGTGAAATGTGAAGATTAAAGGACAAAGGTTTGTTTTCTTGCTTCCACCTGCAGCACCAATATTGATTTGCTAGAAGCACTAGTATCTTAATCCTCTCATCAGATAAAAAATGTTGGCAAGGTGTTTTGTTTAAAAGGTCATGGTTAAGAAGAATATTATGTAATTTTTTTTTTTCCAAAAGCTTGAGTAAAAGATAGGAAACATAAACCACTTCTGTGAAGAACAAAACATATCTTGCACAAAACCAGCACCATGTAGCTATTTCTATGTGTGCCTATATTAGGCAAGCTTCTTGGAAAATAAATTTAGTTTGCTTGCTAGGGTATTCAAATTTTACTATATCTGAGCAAGCTCTGTAGATTAATGCAGTACAGCAGCTGTTGAGTAACAGTTTGTTTACATAGAAACCTGCATTTCTAAGTAACTTAAAGTGTTTCATAGAGCTCATGTGCCACTATTCTATTGTGTCCCCATCGTGTGTAAGCTGTCTGTTCAACTAGGAAGTTTATTCTACAATTGCTGGGGGAAATTATAGGATTTTAAAGAGGCAGTCCTTAGTAGCTTCCTTTCCTGAGAAAACATGAGAATATCTATGCCTTGGTAGCTGCCTCAGGAAGGTGGATGGGTGCTTCTGGTCTCTGCTACTATCTTGGTAACTTATAAGACTGGTAAGCCTAACTTAAGGAAACTTCCATGGCATAAGATTTGCTGTGAAAACTCAGCGTTAAACGTGTAATTAAAACACTCTCCACTCCTGTCTTTTGGGTAGATAGTATCATCTAAGACAAACAGCTCGTGCTTTACGCAATGGCATTTTAAAAGAGGATTTGTTAGGCTTTTCCTTATCAATAGCAGCCTCTGTTATCCTGACAGGGAAAAGCTCCCAAACGGACGAATAGAAAGAACTGTATGGATCACAGCTTTTGAAAATAGAACAGGTGGACGTCTGGGACAAAACAAAGTGTGCCACGAACTTCTGATCAGAACACTGCGATGAAGTAGGCACAGGAGTGAAACAACATGAAAGAATCGGCTGCTATCCCGGCTGGAAGGGGTCTGGAAAACCTCCTAAAAGCCAGAATTTGGGACCCGACTAAACCTTTACGCAGCGTATGAAACTGCAGCTATTCCAAGCGCACTCACGGCTGATGGGCACCTCCTGGCCTGGTGCCTCCGGTGACCTCGGGGATGCCCCGAGCCCGGCGACCACGGGGATGCCCCGAGCCCGGTGCCCCCGGGGATGCCCCGAGCCCGGTGACCCCGGGGATGCCCCGAGCCCGGTGATCCCGGGGATGCCCCGAGCCCGGTGATCCCGGGGATGCCCCGAGCCCGGTGCCCTCGGGGATGCCCCGAGCCCGGTGCCCCCGGGGATGCCCCGAGCCNGGATGCTCCGTGGCGCTGCGAGCCGGAGCCTGTCCCGCAGCTACGGGAGAAGCATGGCCGGTGCACTAAGCTGCCAACACGTGTTTGTACTGCCTTTTGTGTGTCCTTTTCTAATTTCCTGTCCCTCCTAAGCCGCTGGGTAACGCTCCGGCGAGCTACGGGCAACGGGGCCGCAGGGCTGCGGGACCGCGGCGGGCTCTGCCTCGGCCTCCCCCCATTGTGGCGG
>VZTB01003126.1:321282-371486 GCA_013397245.1 Thryothorus ludovicianus | reverse complement strand
GGCCGGGCAGGCGGCGGGAGCGCCCAGCGCTGCGCGGTGAGTCCGAGCCCGTGGAGGGCCGCCGACCGCCCTCGGCCGCCGCCCACTGCGGGCCGTGCCGGGGTGGGGAGCGGGGAAGGCACACGCTGAGCCCCCGGTGCCGCGGCCTGGGCCCCGCGGGGCTCCGCAGGACTCGTCCTGGGCCAGCCCCGTGTGCCGCCGGGTCCCGGCCTGCCCGGGGTGCGGGGGATGGAGGGGATGAGGGCTCTGCCGGTGGGGGGTGGTTGATATAAGCTCTAGGCTCCAGAGGCGTCGTCTGCTCGGCGAGATTCCCGGCTCACGTACGGGGAGCACCGGGCGGGGGTCGCTTTCCTCTCTGCCCTACGGCTACGGAGAGCTGGCTGCTCGTGGGTTTTGCGGCTTGTCTTTTGTATCCCCCCAAAATTGTTCCATTACTTGAGGCCGCTTCCAAAGGTTAAAAAGCTGCGAGTACCTTGTAGGCAGGGTAACATCCCTGCCCTGTCTCCAAACAGCTTTGGGGTCAGGAGTTTCTGTGATGGAGAAGGACGTTTCTCTCTTGGCCTCTTCCTTCTCTTCTGAACTTCCTGCTTGAGAACCAGTGCTGGTTTTGTGGGATAAGGTTTGACTTGCCAATATAGTTTCAAATAATCTGTAGAAGACAAGGATGCAGCCTTGTTAACTCCCACAACATCTGACTCAGACACCTCTTTTATAACCTAGAGTGAAAACTATTCTGTAGCACGGTTAGTAACTGCAAGAGCAATTCTCAGATACAGTGCTTAGGGAAGTTAATTCTTTGTTTCAAAAATTATTGAATGCCCAGGGTCAGGGGACAAAATCTGAAGGACCACAGATGGTTAATCAATCTTGAAACGCAGTGTTGTTTGTAATCCATTTTTGTGCAAACTTTGAATATTGAGAATTTATGCCACAAAAAGACCTTTCAGTTATCATCTCTTAGGTTGATTGTAATGTGGTATTTTGAGTATTTTATAATATCAGCTAAGTTTGTAACATTTGAAGCAGTTTTAGAGAGTTTAAAATAAGAAAAAAAGAACTGCCAGTAAGTAAATTCTGGCAGAGGTGAAGTTTTCTGTTGCCTGATAAAATGTTTTGATCTGATAAGTATTATCTGTGCTTTGTGCTGTAGCTTAGTTCTGTAAGTGATATCTTGAGTTGTCTGGTGCTGAACTAATTTGAATCACTTTAAGCTGGTAGATCAGGGGGATCATTTGTGATCCTGAATGTTCTGGGGTTTATATGTTGATAATATAATTTATATTTTACTTGGTTCCTTTATTATGTTCTACTTCCTTATTTGGCTGATTTGAATTAGTGTTCTGCCCTTATAATTTTTGCTTTCTATTCTTTTGTCTAGAGCCTGACACTTGCATTTCTGCATGTCTTCCAGATGATATATGCACACATTTTTTCTTTCTACCACCCTCAGTAATGTTTTGTCCTAAAACAGCTGATGAAGTTCAGGATCTGAATCATTCCAAAATCTCTCAGTGAATCTATCTTGCCTCTCTTTGGCTTTTCTAAACAGTCTATTGTTCTATTCCTGCCTATATCACTTTCCAGAAGAGCAGTAAAACAGTGAAAAGAGAACAATGAGAAAGCTCTCTTTTGTTTAAAACCCATGCTGTTTCTAAGAGTAATGTAAAAAGCTCACCTTTGCCTGTGTGCTTTGTGAAATATCTGTTGAAGTAAACATGAGAATTGTTTCCTGTTGGCCACAACAGGGAGGTTTGTATTTATAATTACTTTTATTCCATCCTGAGCTGCAGCACTTCTGATAATGAGCATTTACTGTTGGCTGTATCTGCTGCCATTTCTTCCTCTCACCCCTCCCAGTATTTTTAAGAGCAAAGGAAGTCTTACCCCATTTCACAGTAAGGTGAGAAACACTGATATTTTGAGAAGTCTTAGTCATTTCTCTAGCAAGATCATCTGATAATTTTTGTAACATGTAATCGTTGTATTCATATATTGGCTGTTATTCATTCATACCAGTCTTGCTCCATTTGCAGTCTGTGGATTGGGTTCAGTGATGTGTCCTGTTGCACTGCACTCTGCCTGTAGCAGATACAGCTGTGCTTTTTTTTCCCCCCCCTCATGTAGTTGGTTTGTTCATATTTTAATAATGATACGGCTGAATGTGTGTAAAAACTTATTTAGGAAGCAAATGCTTCTTTAATACCCTTTAAGGGAATTATGCCTTGACTTTACCTTTCCTGACATTTGCTGTGTACCTTGGTTTAATATTTTCAAAGCTTTTCCCTGTTTCAGATGTAACTTTAGTGCCTAAACTTCAGCTATACTTTTGTCTAAAGTCAGGAAAGTTAAAGTTTTGTTCTACACTGCATCTGCTGCTAACATTGTTACCTGGAAATATCACTGCTTTGTATGTTGACAATATATGGTGGTAGTAATACTAATGCATGTTTAAAGAGTATTGCATGATGAATCTCTTTCATCTTGAATTGTGCTGTTGCTAACCTCAGGGAAATGTCAGTATAGTTCTTGGAAATGTTGCATCAGTTTCTCTAAGAAAGTTCTGTATTGACACCTTCAGTTAAAAAAAGTAATTCTTAGCTGGTAATGCAGTACTGTGTAGCAATATTTGTGTGCCCCCAGAAGAGGAGCATTTATTAGCTGAAGTAGTTCTTGCTTTAAATGTGTCTCAAGCCTTTAGTGTGTACTTTAAGTTGTGCAACTTGTTCTTAGGTTTGGAACTTTGGGTTTTCAAGCCATGCTTCTTTGGCTGAAGGCGTTTGTCTTCACATATAGTGTTAGAAACACCCCAGAGGTTGCTGCCAGTAATATTTAAGAAGGACTAGAAATAGGTGATGTTTACCATGAAAGATGCAGGACAGGTAGACAACAAGCATTGAGCAGTTTGCATTTTCCATTGCTTCATACACTGTCATTCATAATAGCAGAAAATTATTGGTTGAAAAACCCCAAGTTGGAAAGGTGAGGAGATAGCGAGCACAGCAAAGAGAAAATACTTCTGGTGAAGTAATTATTGCTGTTTGGATGAGTGTGCTGGTATGATGTGTAAGACTTATATCAGAAAAAAGGTTTTTCATCAGCCTTGAGACTAAAATTAAGTCTTTCATAATTACCAAAATGTAGTTCTAATGATCCACTTTACAGATTTCATTGTGTGTGCTGGTCGAAGCTTGGGTCCAGTACATTCATTCCATCAGTCGTGGTAGCACAGGGAGATTGTTCTGTTGGGATCTTTGTGACAGGTGGCTCCATTTTCAGTCTTGCTGATGTTTCAGTAGTGCTGTGTTGGAGAACCAGAGAAACCCCAAAGCTCTGGCCATGTGGGGACCCTGCTAAGCTGATCTTTTTTTGATCGAGGTGAATCCTGTAAATACCTCCCCTCACTCTGCCAGATTCCTGTGCTAGAATCTCAGTTCTGATGTTTGCCTTGAGCTTCATTATTCTCTACAGGGAGCTGAAGATGGGGCAAACATGGGGCTCACAGAATATAAGCATGTTAATTGCTAACTGCATTTATGTAAGGCAGGTTTTTCTCTGAAATGAGAAATTACTGTTGCCATCTGCTGCCTTTGCATGCAGCAGGGCTCTTTCTGGGCCACAACCAGAGAGCTTGAATTAGCAGGTGCGTGGGTTCACCAGTGTATGTCAGATCTCTTCTGTTTCGAATTGTCATTGACAAGTGCCAGCTCTCTGTTAGCTCTTCAAGGGGGTATTCATGGTGGGTTTTAACTTACAGGCTGTCTTACTTGTGTTTTGGTGGTTTTTTCCCTGATTATTTAGCTTCTCTGCTATCAAGTGTAGTTGGAGTTAGAGTAAATCATTGCTTTTCAAACCTGAGAGCAGGATTTAAGCCTTTTCAGTGGTTTCAGTCTGTATGCATCCCTTGCCAGGTTTGATTTAATGTCTTCTCTGAGCCTGTAAGAGACACAAACTTGCTGATTGTCACACTGAATTACAAAGATTTTTAACGTGTTCTGCTGCTTAAAGCACTGGAATTTCAGGACGGTTGCTTTTACTTAGAGTCAGCCCAAACTTTTATTTCTGTGTAATATTATTTGAGGACACTTTCTGATAGGCATTTCCGTTCCAAAAACCCAGTAGCACTCTCTGCTTTGTCTAGCTCGTATGTAAATCGACATGAGCCGTATGAATGGCAGAGCCCGAACCGTAGGTGCGGGATCTCCCGGCGGGTCTTTCCCGGGACAGCCGGTGGGGAGCGGAGCGCATCCCCTCGCCTCCCGCGGGCCGTGCCGCTCCCCCGGTGCCGAGCCCGGGGCTCTCCCTCCCCCGATGTTCGCTGTAATTACCGGTGCGGGGAGCGGGAGATACTCCCGGGAGAGGGCCCGCCCGGCCGGCAGGGCTCCGCCGCGGGCAGCGGGACGCTGCGAGCCCCGCGGCGATCCCCGGCAGTGGCTCCCGGCGGCGGTGCCGGTGCCGCTCCCGCCCCCGGGACTGCCGGGGCCGTCATTGGCCGCGGGACGCGTCACTCGGGGAGCCGGGCCCGGGCGAGCGGCTGCGGGAGGAAGCGGCGGCCGCGCCGCGCCGGGCGGAGGGAGCGGCGCTGGGCGCGGCCCCGGCCATCGATCCGTGCCACTTCCCCTAATGGCCCGTCTCTTCCTCCTCCTCCCCCTCCCCTAGGGCGGATCGTCCCCCGGCCTCCCTGTATGTGAGAAACGGGGCCGACGCCTCGCACGGAGCCGGGAGCCGCCGCCGCGGGAGGAGCGGAGGCTTCGGGGAGCGCTTCCTGCCCACCGCCCGCACCGCCGGGCGCGGCAGCCCCAGCATGGAAGCCATCGCCAAGTACGACTTCAAAGCCACGGCGGATGACGAGCTGAGCTTCAAACGGGGGGATATCCTTAAGGTAAGTGGAGGGCTCGGGCTCGGGAGTTCCCTCTTTGAGCCCCAGGGCTGTTCGGTTTCTCTCTGAGTCTCTTCCTGTCCGTCTGACCTGGCCCTTTTCTGGGTCCCCAGAGAATGCCATCTCCTTTTAATACGGAGCCTCAAGATCTCTAAATCCCAGTCACACCTCTCTGAGAGCAAGAGAGGCTGTTTTGTTTCACTATTAAGCATGCATCCCAAAGTCTCAATTCTCTCTTCTGCGATTGGAATATTTGAAAACTTAGTCATAAACACGGCAGCAAATAAGCAGAAGTAGAAGATAAAGGGGAATTCAGTGTAGAGATTATGAGAGGAAGCCACATAAAGTAATCAAGATCAATTTGGTATTCCTTTTCTTTGCCTCCTGCCAAGAATTCTAATATCAAAGAACAGTGATTGAATTATTTCTCAGTAGATAATCTTTTAGCATCAGGCTGTCAAATATTGAAGCTGAATTTTATCTTCAGTCCTGATGAACTGGAGTGATAAGCTTGTGGCTGAATATATAATGGATCTGTGCAGATGTCAGTGAATGTTGGAGTGCATTAGAAGAATTTTGGTCTATAGTTATTTCAGTATATCAAAGGCTTTTTAGGCTTCATCTTGGCTATATTACAGGAATTTGAGAAAACAGTTGAGTTTCTACAACTGTAATAAAACTGGACACACAGAACAAGCCCAAAATTTTATTTTGAGGGGGGAGTAAAATACAAAAATCCTTAGTCAATTGGTCTCTGTGAAGTGTAGCTCAGAGCTTTGTTGATTCCAAGTAATGAGCCATATTGCAAAATACTTTAATGGAATTCATTCATAGTCACTATTTGTCCATAAAGGTGGGCCTTACCTCATGGGATATATTTGGTGTTAAGGTATTTTTAAGCTGCTTTTTTTCTAAAATGCTTGGAGTTGAAGCAGTTTTGAGGTGCTTTTCCTGCAGATGTAAGGCTGTAACTCTGTGTATGCTGACAAATCAAGTCCTGCAGACCTCAGTGGGATTACTCATCTGCTCAACATTTTTGCCAGGGCTTGATTTTAACTACTATTTTAAAATAAGCTGGAAAAAATAATCTTTATGTGTAAACCTAATATGTGTCTTTTATAGCTGATATTTCAAGTGTGGCTTTGTTAAAAGTGTGAGGCAATAAACAGATAAAGGTTGCTAAAGCTTATAATGCCTTGAGATTTTAACTTATAAAATGATTGCATCTGTGTGTGTCCTACACATCCCTACCCCATAATTGGCCTAAAAACTCCTGTTAGACCTGTACACCTCAGTGCCACTGTGTGTGTAAATTACTAGGATATTTCATAGGGCTATTTTATAAATGTTTGAGACTGTGAGAATTTTGGACACCTTTTGTGATAACCTTGCTTTATTTTTTTTTTAACCTGAGTTGTATTCTTCTATTTTCAGCTACTACTAGCTGCCCTCAACTTTTATGGTGTATTTGAAGTAGAGCATAGCTGAAGTTAGCTTGTAGAAAATGCTGAACAGGAAGGAAAAATGGAATATAATGAAATATAGCTTATTTCATTATTCAGCTACTTTCATTTAGTTTGGGGTAGAAATGTGCTTAAGTACATGAAAAAATATAATAAAATTTTCATTTGTTTAAAAATATGTTCTCTAAAAAGTAAAGGAAAAATACGCCCGAACCGTAGTTTAAAGTTTAGTCTGTGTTAAAAGTCTTGCATCTGTACACAGTGGCTGATAGTAAGATGTTCTTGACTCCTGTCTACTTGATGTCATCCCATGGATACAAATTATGTCACACTAATAGAAACATATGTATGCTGTTACACTGCATTAATAATTATACTTTTCCTAGAATACAAAGAAGGATTTTCCTGCTTTACCCAAAACCTAGGCTGAACATTTGGTCAAAGCATTTATCAACAGTTCTTCAATCTGTATTTCCTTTCTTTTCAGCTCATATTTATATGAAAATGCTCACAAATTTTACATGTTTACCTCAGTGATGTACAAACTGAGCCACAGAAATGGTAAATTGCTCAAGACTATCACTAAAGTCAGTGGAAGCATCAGGAGTTTCAGGAGTCCTTCAGCACATAGTTGAGCTGAGCTCTGTGCAGTGTGGTGGGATTGAATGTGTAAAGCTGGCAAATTTCAGACAAATAAATCCAAACGAGTTAGAACTGTTCCAGTTTACCTAAATTGACAAACTTTGTTGCTTTGAAAACTCTGTTTCACTTCAAATTTGAGGTTGTGGAAATCAATTCCTACCCAAAATGCCAGATGTTTGTTAGAGGTCTGCTCATGACTGAGAAATCTTGGGGTACCCCAGTCACGTGCTCTGTGAGGTGTCTCTCATTAACCAGGTCAGTTCTCCTGTCCTCAAGGGAGTTGAGAAAAGGAATAAACTTGTAAAATGAATGCACCTGCACCCTGTGCTCTTCAGTGTCCCTTGCTGAGGCCATGTGTCACTTCATGTATGGTGGAGCCTTGTAAATGTGTGACACCTGTGGCTGTGCACTCCAGAAAACATGATGGCAGGATGGCACAGGATTGATTGTAGCAAAATGCCTCACACAAGGCAAGAACAAAATCTCTAAGAGTTTCAATCCCTTGGAAGTCCCTGTTTCTCCCTGTGGAGAGAGAAGGCAGAGATGCCCAGTCTGGCTGCTCTGACCTCAGCAGATAACTTGCCTATGATGTCATGTGCCATTACTGCTGCCTACCCACAGATTCAGGACCTGATTGAATAGCACTTGAACTGGAGCCATTAAGCTGGTTATTAGTAATCTTGTGGCTTGTTTCCAAAAGTGAGTGAAGATAGCTGACCTTTGGCTTGCAATTGTAAAACAGCTGAGTGAAGAGGAAAAGNGTGGTAAAAGCTGCTTCTATGGTTTCTGTAACCCTGGCAGTGCAGTGGGTCCCCTACCCCTCTGTTGTGTGGCAGTGTGTGGTACTGCCTCTCAGGAGATGCTCACTGACAGCTTTCTCTAAACTTCACATACTCCAAAATCTACTTGCTGAGCCTTGTGTTTGCTAGCAGCTGATGCTGAGGTGGTGTTTTCAGTTCCTACATGAAAACCATTTTTGTGTCAGGATAGAGTGAAACAGTTTCAAGTAGAGGCAGGAAGATGATAAATGAGGGGAGCACTGTCTCCCTTCTACTCTTTCCCCTCCCTCATCTGTGACCTCACCTGCATTGGCTGTTATGTCGTGGTGTCTGTCCTAAAGGACAGAAATTCATGTGTCAGTATTTTTCTTGGTTTGAGTGAAACTCCCTTCACATTCATTGTTCCTCTCCCTTCTTTACACGCTCCTTCATCATTTCCCATTTGTTGTAGTGAGATGGACTCAGTGTAGTCTTGACGATTTTAATGTGTGAGAAACAATTTTCTGAATTAATGATTCAGCTGAATTGCAAGCACTATGTGCTTTATAGTGAAATGGGTCAAATATTAGGACTGGTTGCCCAGAAAAGTTCCGGAATCCCCATCCTTGGAGATACCCAGACAAGTCCCTGAGCACTCTAATCTAATTAGACTTGCTTGGAGCAGGATGGTGGATTGGGTGACTTCCAGAGGCCCTTCCAAGCTCCCTTATTCTGTGACTTAGCTGTGAGTGGCAGCTCTGCTGTGTATGATGGTTCATTTGTAGAGGTGTGCTTAGGTCACATTCCCTGCCTGGTGGCCTTGAATTAAGATGATAATTACCATCAATATGTGATCAATATTGCAATCTAAGATGGCAAAACTGTCAGAACATTACAGAGACATAAAACCAAGTACAATTATCTGAAGTGTGGTTGATTTGGCAGCCTGGCTGTTGAAGATCTGTGTCACAAAGAGATGCTGCTGTAAGGGGCTGGATTCTGATCTGTCAAAGTGTTCAATGCCTGCTTTGAGTGCAAACTTCTCAAATATTGTTCCTCTTATGTATAAAAGTAATCTGAAGGTGGGTTATGTTCCATTAGCCAACTTCTGTAGGTATCAGGGTGAAGTGTGTGGGAAGGAAATGCCAAATCTTACCAAAGTGTGTGTTCTGTATTTGTAGAAGAGCTTGGACCTGCCCAGACCCAGATTGTGTTGCTGAAGGTATTTCTGTGCAGGAGATGTGGAGTATTCCAGTCTGAAGGTGTCAAGTGGTCTTTGCAAGCAAGGAGTAAACATGTTCCACCTTAGATATGGCATGTTTGTTTTTATTTAGGTTTTTGTAAGGATTATTGAAACTTGTCCCTGAAAGCAGAGAAAGATGGGCTCTGTAAGATACCTGAAGGCTGCAGGAGTTCTGAATGTTGAACAGACACTGACTCCAGTGGTCATCTCAGCTGATTTTGTGATACTGCCTCAGCATGTGTTGCATTCTTTGATGACCAGGGAGGTGATTTTGAAGCTCAGCTGCCTTTGCCAGTTTAGTGGAGGAGCTCTTAGAGCCTCTCTGCAAGGTCCAGCTTGTGATGTGCCAGGCATGACAGACAAGTGTTAGCACAGCCATAGCAGCAAATCACATTTTGGCTTGATAAATTATTTATCTGCTTTGTTCAACCTTCTTGTCAACTGCAACCAACATGATGTGCTTTTGTTTTTATTTACTGGCAGCACAAAAATGCTGCCTCCCCTCTTTGGTCAGGTGACATTTCTGTTGTGTTAACTGTAGTGATTAGGGATTGTCTGAGAAATTCAGATCAATAACATCTGTTATTCTTGGACATTCTGGATGATTATGAACTAACTTTGATTTGATTTATTGTTTTAAATTAAACCGGTAAAAGCTTGTTCACAGCTTGAGGGAAGAAAAGGATTAATATTTTTAGTAGCATGTATTAAGGATTGGGAGTGTATTCATAGATTTCCAGTTCGTGTGCAGATCCCTGCTAATTGCTGGAGGAGGGATCCTGTTTGTAGTGATATTCAGACTTCTGATTTCTCAATTAATAAGGATCCAACTAAGCAAGGGAAGATAAGAAATCCAGTTTTTCTGTGTAGAGCTCAGTCTAACAATGAGTGAACTATATGACCCCTTGATTAAATCCCTTATGCTTTAAAATTGCCAGGGGCTACATACCATAAATCAAATACTAAAGCCTAAACTTCAGGAAGAAAAGTGCTGGGCTAAACTAATCCCATTTTATGAAAATGTAAGAAAATTAGGCATTAGTGCCCTAACAGCACTGAAGCAAATAAATCTTAAAATCTCAAATTGAGCAAAAAGAGGCTTTAATTTACCAAACTTGATTAATTTTACAGTAGAAATCTAAACTAGAAAAACTACTAAGGATAATGTTGGGACATTTTTGCAATTGCTGTGAGACTGAAGTGTTGTATTATAATCTATTATACTGAAGATGGCAGATTTCTATACTTGCTCTTTATCCCTGAATTACAACCTTTGCTAAATTTTTAATTCTGTTTATATGCACTATGAGAGGTTTGAAGAATCAAAGCTAATTTTAGAACCATAACAACAAAGAACTTTAAAAATCCAACCAACAACCAACACACCTACACACACCTCCCCCAGAGAAGCACATTTAAAGCCATTCACATCAGCAAAGGATCTGACAGCAGACAGGACCTAGTGGAGAGGAGTTTTGAGTTTTTCCTGTGTGTCTTTTGGCATCACCTTTCCTCTGGTCAGTGGTGTTGGATTGCAGAGTGCCTTTTCCAGCAGAGGGTTGTTGCAGCACTGAGATCTGAGGTGTCTGTCAGCTCCGTGGGTTTGTCCTCACTGTGTGGCCAAGAGAAGGGACTGGATCTTCTTTAGCCACAGCCAAGCTGAGCTCGAGGTGGCTGGAGTGATGATAACCCCGCTGTGGGATTTGATGTGAATTGCAAAACTCACACAGGAGTCTGGATGGATACTTTCCTGTGTTAATGTCTGAGCAGCTACTCTTGATTAACGCAGTGTAGCAGAGGATAAGCCCATTTCCATCCTTCCCCCTGCCCTTAGTTGCTAGTGGGATGGGTCCTAGCCAGGGAGATGAAGCTGTGACTTGGGAACAGGACATTTATATGGGAAAGTAACCAAGGGAATGCATTTACTCTTTCATTGGTGCCCAGTCTTACAGCCTTAGAAAGGGAGCATTTGTGTAGTTACCTGTTTCACTGGGGCACTAGTGTAAAGAGGCACTAAATCCAAGTGTTTTATGTTTTACTTGCTTCATTTAGCATTTTGCTAGCAAAGCTGCCTTTGATCTCTATCATTTCCAGTTTTCTCTGAAAATTGTATTAGATTTAAAATGCAAATGAGTAGGTGACTTGTGTGTGTTCTGCATTTCAAGGCAGATCAGGAGACTGATACTGCAGCAGTTTGATACATGAGTTCTTATCTGCAGCTTTATCCCCCAGCTGTTGTTGCTCTTTCATTTCCTCTGCTGGTCCTGCAGTAGCAGTTATCTCCCAGGCTAGGCAAGCACCACTGACTACAGTAATTAATATACACTTGGAAATAAATATGTTTTTTGGATGCTTTGGCCCTTGGAAGGGAAAACAGGATAGGAGAATGCTTTCTATGACTTTGGGGGTGGGCTGGGTTTGTTTTCATTTTCTGCATAGGGAAATGCTGGACAAAGTTGTTACTTTTCCCCCAAATAGCCAAATCTTTTCAGACAGGCCAGCAGCATTGTACCTTTCAATCTGTCAAGCCTCAGGCTTGTTCTTGTTTGTCACTTTGAGGCTCCTGCCCTGTTGCTGAGTATTTAAAGCACTGTGTGAGTGGCACATGCCTTCAGCTTTGAAGACATCTTGTAACACCTCCTAGGAGTAGGTGTTCAAGTAGAACAGAAACCGTTGTGCAGCAGAATGTCTGTGGTGGAGCCTGAACTTGTTCCCATGGCTTGGATGCATGATTGGTGCCACCATCTGACAACTCGAGTGAGAATTGCTTTAACAAACTTCACAATGTGTTTTTTTTCATGATGACATGTGCTAAACACATGGGGTTGTACAGCTGAGCTCTAACCGAGCAAAAAGTGAACTGACAGTCTCCAAAACTGCTCATGAAAATTATTTTTAGGGTATTTATTATATTCCTGAATCCCAGATGCTACTCTACAATGCTTCCTGATTAGTTACTAGATGCATCTGAAATTTGCATTTTAAATGGTTGTGTTCATAATTTTCTTCAGCCTGTATGTCTCTCTTTAAGAAAAGAATGGTGTTTTTCTATAGACACTGACTAAAAGCCCATTTAAAATAATGTTTTAAATGTCTTGAAGAGCTTAAGAGGCCTTTTATCCCCTTCAGGAATGACTGCTCACTTGCATTTCTGTACCTGATCTTGGATTCTTTTGTCTCCAACTGTTTGAGTTTGTGAAAAGCAAATAGTTGTGATACTGAGAACTCATGAAATCAGTTGGGTTTTGATCCTGTGGTGGCAGATCAGAACAGGAATAAGGCAAAAGCTCAGAGCAGCTCTTTCTGTCTAGGAAGTAGATTGTCAGCCTCTGTAGAGTAATTAATTTAGAATGGTGATGTTCAAATGTTACTGCCCTTTATAAATAAAATATAAGAAGAGAATGCTCAGCAGAGTAGCATTGTTGTGTTTGTACCTGCTGGATTTACTGGTTTGCCTGAGCTCGTGTCTCCCTGCACGCCACGCTGGGAGCTGCCTGTTGGCTCCACTGCAGCTGGACCTCATGCAGAGAGAGCAGAAAAGCTTTTTTTTTATTTTTTTTCCCCTCTTCAGCTGAACTGTAATTATACTGTTAGTCTCTGAAACCTCTTATTTAAATAATTTGTCTCTGGAATTCATGCTTTCTCCATGGAACCAACCTAGTTCTTGCTCTAACTTGTACTAAAACTCTACAGGTTTACGTGGGGGGGGAAGTGCTGCTGTTATGCAAAATTGTTTCCCTTGGGAGGAAAGGGGGGAATTCTTCCTGAATTATGTATGAGCCAGCAGGTTCCACTAATCATAGCAGCTCTGCTAGTGCTGAAGACTTGTAGTATGAGCTAGTCAGGCCTCTGGTTTGTGAGAAATTGGCACAAAATTTTAAATTCTTGCAACTCTTGCTGAGCTTGAGTAGGTTTTGCCATTTTAAGTCCTGATGTACAGTCAAATTTTGAGTATTCTTTTGTTACCTGCACTTCTTTAGCATAAATATGGAAATGATACTTTAACCATTTGATCTGGTTTTTACTTAACTGCTGTTAACAATAGACTATGGTCTGCTTGGAAAGAGCTATGCTGGTTGTAAGTGGATTTATTCTAGAATAAGTAGGATTTGAAGCTGCAGAAATGTGTACCTTTTGTGAATACTTCTGGAAAATCTGCTACTTTTATTCCAGAGGTATTTCCCTGAGCTCCTGTGCAGTTCAGGTCTTGCACTTCAATCTTTACTATTTCTGGGGGCACAACTAATCAAGGAAATTCTTGTGAGGGGGGTGGGAAACAAGGGTTCAAAGTGTATCCTACAGTTGCAGAAGAAGAGAAGAACCAAATGTAAGGAGGAAGATGAGGAGAAAGTGGCTGCCAAGGAAAGTGAACACTTTTAAAGATGAAATTTGGCATTTAAAATGTTCTTTTTCCCAACCTTGCCTTTGAACGATGCTTGAATTTTGGTGACATGAACATCAGCTTGACAAATTTACCTTGTCCAGGCTGTATTAGGGGAACCTATTGTGCATATATTCACAGCTAAATTTTATTTCTGTTATGTTCTACATGTCCTCAAAGACCACTTGGACAAGATGTATCCTTAATCCTGGAAGTGCTCAAGAATGGGCTGGCAGTTCAGCTCCCTGCTGACCACTGGAATGGAGGAAGCAGAACTTGCTTCTTCTTCCTCTTTGCTTTCACTTCTGTCTCTATTTCTTAAAATACATTTTGCACCAACGCCTCTGCCCTACCTCTCCTCAAACTATAGTTTGTCAAACACTGTGTGGATTTGTCTGTTTTGACTGTTTGTGTCAGGGTGTTTAAACTTTCTTCCAACACCAAGCTGTCTTGACACTTCCTTACACTTCACTAAGAGCTGTATTCCTGATTTCTCTTCCTTGAAAATTGCCTGTAAGGTTAACAGTGTCACTTGCTCTCTGCCAGGATGGGCAGCTGAATACTCTTGTCACTCTCCTTAAAATCAATGAATTGCCTAGGTTGGAAAACACCCCTAAGATCGTGTCCAACCTTCCTACCTAGAAAGATTCAGATTGAAACCAACAACTTTCTCTGCAGGGTCATAAAAAATAAAGATAACCAAAGTGATTATAGTTGACCCACATTTCCTAATTTCCACCCTTCCCATTACAGCTTGTTGTGTCTGGGAAATCTTGCAAGCTGTTACCTTTGCTCTCTTTAGGTAATGATAAAAGGAAGGGCATAAGTAAAAAGGCTTACAGTGTTTCTATAAACTTTGTTGAGCTTTCTTTCCTTTGAAAAGTTTGTGTGTGTCCACCTGTCTCTGTTTGGGTTACAAACACCTGCATGATGTCACAGTGAGATTAAAGGCACTGTTGATTCTATTTGCATGATGAGTAATAAATTCCCCCTAGAGCTTGTTGGTTGAGAAGAAAACATTATTTTTAACTTTCCAAAAAGGCTGAAGTTATTAAACATAGGGCAATATGTTGATAAAAGAGCTGCTCTACAGGCTAGTCAGCTACAGAAAAAGATCTGTGGGTGACTCAGGTGTGCTGCAGGTTGAAATTCTGTGGAAGTGGCTGATGTACCTACCAAGGGTATTTTTGTGAGACCTTTAGGGCTCCCTAGTTTAAAGTCCTCACAAAGAAAATATTGTTACACAATCTTCTAAGTTTGCTTTGACTCTAGCTGGATTTAGCTGTTCTTGGTCAGAATTGCAGTCAAAACTGAGAAGTCCAGCCATACCTAATCAAAATCTTCTAAAAGAACCTGTTTTCCCTCACTCAGGGTTCCCAAAACTCCCAGTTTGCTAACTGAGAGGGAGAGGCTGTCATCCAAATTGGTGAAAACGAACTTTTGTGTCCTAATGGCAGGGAGCAGGTAACACTCCTGGGGTTTACCAAGGTTTTTTCAGCCCCCACAGGCAGATTTGAGCTGACCTTTCACATTGCCCTTGTGCTGTGCTGCCAGCTACCTGTATTAGTCAGCATTCTCCCACTCACTGCTGGTTGCCACAGATAATACTCAGTTTATTGTCCCTTTATTATGGATTATGTATTATGCTTTAAACTTTCTTCAATAGAAGTAAATTCTACTCTTCATCGTGTTCTGGGAGCAGTTCCTGTCTGAAGTGGATTACTCAATTTTCACAATTAAAAGAATTAGAAAACTGTTAAAATAAATTTTTCCTCTGTTCTTCTCTGTACTCTGAATATTTGCCATTCTAGACTGGGCTAGATGTCCAGTGCTGACTGTGTTGGTCAGATGTTTATCCCTGGACATCATCATCTTCTTTGTGCAAGGTTGGCTTCCTTCAGTCAGGCTGGAGTGACCCACCCAGCTGGAGGCTGTGCCTGGCTGTTGGTGGCCACACCTTCTGTGCATCTTTCTAAACCCATTTTGAATCCATCTGTACATTACAGCATGAAATCCTCACAATGTAAACATGTACTAAGTGGAATAAAGTCATTTGCTTCATTTGAAACGTGCTACCTAGGAATTTTAATGACTTTTTCTTTTCTTCTCTCCCCCTTCCTTTGCAAGAGACAATAAGAAAACATCTCCTCTGTACTTCTCATGAGAAGAATTGATTTGCAAATGTCTTCTTGTCATGGTTGCTTTTTTTTTCCTCTTATAGTCCAAAACCCATTCCATGCTTTGTTTTATCTTGGCTCTTTTCTCAACTCTTTTAGTTCATTTTAACCCATCTTAAAAAATGCTGAATGTAAGTACGCAGAGCACAGAGGGGCTGACACAAATTTAGTGTCAAAATATTTGTTTTGTTTCATTCTTAAGAGAAAGAGATAATGTTTCTAATTTATTTTCAGATTGATGTCCCTTTGATTGTGTTATAATCGCTGAGGAGCAATAGTTTAGAACCCTTAGCTTCATACATTTACAGTTCTCTGGGGTTTTTGGTTGTGTTTTTCCTCACACTTATTACTTTACATATTGTATTTAATGTGACATTTATCTCTTGGCCTTTTAGCATTAAAAATTACCAGTGGAACTGATGAATTTTAGGGTTTGAGTACATTTCATCACTCTCTTGATGAACTTTGCCTCTTTGCCCCTCTGTTGCTTTCTTGGATGGCTCCTGAAGCTGCAGCCAGTCCTGAGATGCTGTGGCACAGCCTCCCTCTGCACTGACCCTTTGGTTTCCTTTTAACCACCAAGGGTGAGGTTCTTGTGTTGTTAATGGGCACATTTGTGGGGACCAGGAGCCAAGAGCTGAGTTCTTGGGTTTTCAAATGAAGCAGCTCAAATAAACCCTAGAAAAGCCTCGTGACTATTTCCAGTTTATCACAATGAATGATTAATCTGTCCTCTATATGGAGTTATATTTTTGTTCTCTCCTGCCACTGATTAAGTGGAGGTTTGAGGTGAAGATTGCTTTTTGCTTTTATAGCTTTGCCAGAAGAGCCCAGCCTCCAAACAGCTGCCTGAGTCAACTTAATTGGAAATTCTCTGTATTTCCAGGGAGGTTTTATGGCTGTGGACTGGCAATATTGCTGCAAAGCAGCTGGGACCAACCAGCATCTGTCATCTCATATGTATTTTAAAATCTTTGAATAAGGCCTGGTCCTGGTTGGTGAGTACATCCCTGAGCTGGCTTCCACATCATGAAATCCTCCCAGAACTCCACTGTTGGGAAGCTTCTTGGATGCATCCACACTAATGCATGGTCTAAAAATCACATTTGGTTGTGTAGGAATGATTGACCCCCCAATCTCCTGATTAGAATTTCACAGTAAGGGAGAGTTTTTAATGCCTTACCTTTTATTGCAGCTTACAGTGGAGATACTGTGCTGCTGTAATGTAGTTGGAAGCTTAAAATTAGTCTGTGGTGAAATAATACACCCTTGGGTGTCAGTGACCTGCATTGTGATATCCCTTCCAGGTTATTGCAATGGAGCCAGAACGAGCTCTATTCCTGTTCTAATTTGTTCTTGACCTGGAACAATTCTTCTAATTTGAGACACTAATTAGGAGATGGGTTTAGTTATCTCTGATCTTTTCCATAAAGGATTTTGTGCCTCAGCTGTCTTTAAGATTTTGAAGCAAGTTATTGCTTTTGGCATTTAATTTCTGCATTATTCATTTAAGGAGATTCTTGGATTTTTTCATTTTTGCCCACAAGCCAAAAGAGCAGCAATAGACTTTTATTGTCAATATAACTGGTGTTTCTAATAGTATGTTATATTAAAAAAAAAGGCAGCATTTATCACTTTCATATTTTCTGTTCCTCTGAGGTAATGTAAGTAGTGTCTCTTTTTGAATTTAAAAAAATTATTCTTGTAATAGGATACTGGTTTTCTTCTTGACCCTGGGTAACTCTGGAGAACTGTTTCTTAACCCAATCTATGGGATAGTGAGCTACAACAGACTGGTGTAGGCTGAGTCTGTTAATGATACAAAGTTCTGCTCTAGCTTTGTGTGAGTAAATGGCATTTAAATGCTTTCTTTTCCTTTTACAGAGAGAATTGGACATGAACAAATGCTGTTTTATTAGTTCTGAAGTGAAAGAGGAACTTCATTACACAAGGGGATTTTTTTTAAATGTCACTTTGATGTGCAGATGTTGCCCCCTCTTTTTTTTTCTCTTTTTTTTTTAATTCTTCTCATTTTCCCCTCTCCCCTCCCTTCCAGTGTGTAATTCAGCAGTTTACTTTCAGTAAGCCCCCACAGCTGTGATGTTGGACTTTTTCTGAGGTAGAATGAAAGTTAAATATGGTTTGGAGTTGTTGGGCCCTGTACTTTCCCAGCTGAAGTGAGGGCAGGGGCAGTGTTTTGGGGTGAGTGGATGTCAGCCCATCAGCAGCTATGGCACACGAGTGGTCCTGCTGTACAGTGTCATCTTTCCTCCTCCTCTCCAGAACAGGACATTATTGGTGTCTTTCCACTTTCTGCTATTCACAATGACTTCTGACACTTTTTTTTTTTTGGGCTTAGACAAAGGCCATTTAGTTCTGATAGCTTTTGTTGTTTTAAAGGAATGATCCTTATCCTTTGCCATCTGATTCCATGTCTGTGGTTCACAGAGCCCTCTCTCCATCAGCAGTTATCAAAGCCTGTTCTTTTTTCAGTCCCTGAGGAGTGTGTATTTTTACAGGCTCCGGGTGGGACGGTGTTTTTCTTTTCTCTTTGAAAAAAAGGCTAAGCTTTCCTGTTTGGCCAGAAATTGTTGAGCTTTTTATGGTTAAATTGAGGCCACAGTGATTCCAGAATTTGTTATTCCAGACTTATAAGTACAGAATTGTGGGTGTTTCGTTCTGTATGCTATTGGTTCTCCACTAATTGAGCCTTCATTTAATGATGAGTTTGCAGAAGAAGTAAAAATGGATTAATGCTGAAATGAATCATAACTTTTTGACTCAAGCCTGTTGTGACCCAAAAATAGGCTAAACTTAAATGTCATTAAAAGATTTCTGGGATATAATAGTTCATTATCTTGTAGCAGCCTGAAAACAATCATACATTTCTTCTGAAAGTTATCATGGATTGAAGATCAACATGAGACATTTGTCCACCAACCCTACTCTGTTTGTAGAGAATTTGGTGTGTTTGCCCTACTGAGGTTTGCATATGCTAAGGGCACGAGTCACTGGGAAAGCACTGAGGATGCTTTGTGCTGGAGAGGCTGGAATATTGGCATTTGTGTAAAAGATGGGATTGGTGGTGGCTAAGTGGATTGCCCAAGTCTTCCTCATAAAATTACTTAAGATACAACGTAAAGATTATTGGCTTACAAGTTGTATGTCTCATGATCAAAGACCTGTGGAAAGCTGGAAAAGAAATGAGGGATTTATAACTGGAACCAGTTGTTTGGGAAACTGTGGATATGGAAAGATCACTGAGCATAACCAGTTGGTGCAGTTTGGTTCTACTGGCTTTTGAAACTGTTGGAATAATTGCTCAGAACAACCTGTGGAACAAAATTGTGATTAAATATACTTTCAGAAAGGTTATTTAACTGCAAAATCCACAGAAATCCATTTTTTCTGGAGGGTTTTTTTAACGTATATTTTATTTAAGGTGTTTGCCTTGGTTACTGGTTTTTTTTTTTGACATTCTTGCAGGTCCAGAAGCTTGAATGCGGTGTTAATCATGGCTTTGGTGAACAAAGTTCTTTCTCTATGTTTGTTATTTCAAATCTTTTTCTCTTAGTAGAACTTGACCAGGTGGAAATGTCTGGAGTTGCATCTCTTAACAACCTCCAGAGATGACTTGAACAGCATGTAAAAATGTACTGTTTGAACTATCTTTGGGTTATTAGTGCAACACTAGCATAATCCTGCTTGGGTTTTTGTTGTTCTTTTTAAACCAACCAAGTTGGATTTTTTGTTGGGTATCTTTTCAAGTGTGAATGATGAGCTGCACCCATGCATTGAAACATGGGTGCAAGGAAACAGCAATGTGCCCTCTCAAGCCTCTAAAAGTAAGTCCCCAAAAAGTCTTTTTGCATTAAATGGCCTCTTTATTATCTGGTCTTTCTCTCCCATTCAGTGTTCCATGAGCAGAGATATCACTGGTGTTCATGTAGTGTACAGTAAATCTTCACCTCTTTTCTCCTCCTTTGATTCTGTTTGGTGAGATTGGAGACATCCTATGAAACGTTGGTGAGTTGAGTGTTCCAGAGCCAGGGGTGCAAAGTGCCCCCAGGGTGGTGTGATCTGTCACTCACACTCGGTTTGCAGGCCCCTGGGGTGCTCTGAGTTATGCAAATGGCACAGGAATGAGTCAGATGATGTTCAGCATTTGGATCAGAAACCATTTGCAAGTGTCTTCCTCTTGTGTGTGCATTTCCCACCAGCAGCAAGGAAGTGGGAACAGCTTTGCAGTTACAGGAAAATGGGGAGAGTTCCCTTTTCTATTAAATATTCCCACTCTCAAGATCAGCCAGACTAAATACCTGTCCCTTTCCTCTTCAATTCAAGGTGTTGCTAGGCTTAAGTCAGTAAAAACATTAAATAAATTTAATCAAAAATGCACTGATTAAAACCATCCCTTTGCAGGTGACAAATCTCTGATGAGTATCATTGTGGTTCCTCAGTAGTAAATTAGAGGTTTAAATGCCTTAAAAGGTGTTCTCTATATTGTAGAAAACTGAACTCTTATGTCACACTGAGCCACAATGTAGTTGGCTCTATGCACTGAAATTGCCTTGATTTGTACAGGGAAAATAAGCTTCATGAATTTATCTTTATTTTATTTTTACTGCTTTATAAGTGAATTTCTAATCTAGGTATGAAAATGTCTTGTTTTAAGCAAAGGTTTGATTACGTGCAGTAAGATTAAGATTCTGATAGCAAAAAATCATTTCTGCCAGGAAGGTAAAATTGCAGTACTGGTGCTGCTGTTCTTTTTGTGAGGACAGGATTGTGGGTGCAGCCCTGGAGAACTGATGGGATTGGATCAGGTCTCCCCTGCTTGCTTTCCCCAGGGAGCCATCCCAAAATGAAATGAGTGAAAAGTGCTTTTGGCAGATCTGCACATCTTCCCCACAAAGGAGAGTTAAATTTAAGACTTTAAATGAATAGATAAGAGGTGGGGCAGCAAGTTCTGCATATGTACAAACAGGGCTGAGGCAATAAAAAGCTTTGTGTGGAGACCAACCAAATTCCTAATTGTGGCTGTGTCTGTATAATACAATACAAAATCACCTAATTGTGGCTGTGTCTGTATAATACAATACAAAATGAGAGTGTGAACAGGCTTTCTGTGGTCTGAATTAAGACATGTTGTAAAATCAGTGGCCCAGAGCAGATGCATGGGAACTGTGCTCTGAGACTTAGGGAGGAATTAGTCTGAATTGACAGGTGAACCTGCTCAGTAAGAGATTGGATCTTGTGACACTTCTTTTTTTTCCCTTTCTTGGGTCTCTGCATAACTGAATTAAAGTGCTGCTAAATCATCACATCAAACCTCAGAGGTGTTGTGTTGCAGGATCTGATTTAGGGAGACTGAGGCTTCTACTGTCCTGCAGCACAGGGCTGGTTTTTTTTCTGGGACAAAGTAAGGAGCTGTTAGCTGCTTGAAAAACAATTTTCCAGTCTGTTTTTAATTCCTTGGATGGTTTCTTGCTTACCCCTGTTTCCCTTAACAGCATTACTTAGTCCCAAGGCATCATCCTGAGCCTATTTAGTGCTAAAATCCAGTATGCTTTGGTGGTTTTTTTCTTTTTTTTTTTTTTCTTCCTAATTTTTTTTCCTTAAGTTTCCCTATTGTTGATTCTTGGCCAACTTCCACCAAGGTAGGAGAACAGTAGCCACCATAACCACTCTCTTGTATATTTGTGGCTATTTCTTACCTCCCTTCTCCCTCCTGCCAAAAGAAAGGTTCCATGCTGCATCCCCTGAATATTCTGTCTTAAAGTGAGGTTAAAACTGTCCCTGTGACTGCTTTCTGGCAGACTGGTCACAGATGCAAATTGCTACTTCGTGTTTATCCACCCCATAGGAAAAATCAATGAGCAGCCTCTGGCCATGCGCAGTTTTAAGATCTTTGTTTTTCAGATGATTTGCTCTTTACTCCCTGCATTCCCAGTTAAAGCATCTGGGAATGGTACTGGCTGCAGTCTCAGTAAATTAGTCTTTAATATTCTGCAATATATTAAAATTTCACTGATATATTGCCTCCTGTTTATGAAGTATGGATTTAGAAATACCTGATTCTCCCTTCCAGTATGTTATATTAGAATTGGTTAAATAGGTACAAATCTAGCAAAATATTGACTTACAGCTATGGTGAACCTTGCAAAGCTGCAGATTCTAGGAAATTGGCCTCCTGTTATCTCTGATTTCATGCTTTTTCCATCTGTCTCAAAATGAAGAGATTAGGGTTGATCCTAGCTATGTGTGTGAGGCAGATTATGGTAATCTTATTATTCTGATCTCATTACACTTAATCTCTAGATTTAAAAATGTCCTGGCTTTAACCCTTTCTTCAACAGCTACAAAAAAATGTAGTGAAAAAAGGTGGTTGAGGCATGTTCTACAAACTTCAGATTAAATATGTATTTTATCCTGAAAAAGTAAAGCACTCAAAGATTTTGCTATTTGGAGTCACACACTTTAGTGGTGATGGTGGTTTGTTGTTGGGGAGGTTTTTTGGTTGTTTGTTGGGGTTTTTTGTCATAACAGACAGTCTAAAATGATGCGTAAATCAACTCTTTTGAGTTACAAAGGAATGTAATTCACATATGACAACAAATTAGTAGTGGGTATTACAGTTCAGAAGATTGGGAAATTCTTAGTTCCTGATAGGTCAAAATTATTTTGGTTTACTAGGTTTTCTGAAACAAAATGGGCTTTTCCAGAGGTTTGTATCAATGTTTGACCCACAAAAATATAAAACTTCATGGTGTGTCTCCTCATCTTCTTACAAGAACACAGAAGTTAATGCAAAATGCTTGAAAATATGTAGCTGGGTAGTTAAAAAGCAGAAGGGACAACACAGATGGAGCACAAAATTCCCTGTTTTTTCCTTATCTACAGCTACAGCTTTACTCTGGTTACTGGCAAGTCATTTCAGTTTTAACTGACTGTAAAGAGTTAACTCTGTCGTTTGTGACAGAGAAGACTTCTGCACTGGGCTAACATGTTTTACTGAACAAACACTGTCAGGTGGACTTGGAAGATTACAAGAGCTCTTTTGTCTGAAACCTGGGGAAGAAGCTCTGTCCTCTCTTCACAGTTTTGGGCATCAATTATGAAACAAGTGGTGTTGCTTCTTCAGGCCTGGAAATGAAAGGAAAGCAAAGGGACAGCTGCTGATGGTGGGAGTTGAAAAGCAAATGTGATTTTCTGTCTTTAAAAGATTGGTATTTTATTGTAACTCCTGTTTGAACAGACTCATAGGATAATTGAGATTTTATTGTGCTACACTGATGGAGTTCTAGATTAGATAGAGAATTCTTTTAAAAACATTTGGATATTGCTTTGAGTGTTCTACTGGTCATCTTTGAACATGGGGTGTATTTGCCAGTTCCCATTCTGAAGCTCCATTTGGAGAAAGGGAAAAGATGTGCTAGTGCTCTGAAGCTGGAGAGGAAGAAACAAGTTCCTTCTCCTCCTGTTGTTTGGTCTGTCATTTTTATGGATCATCTAAAGGATGTCTTTCTGTACAGTGGTGTTTATTGTTACACCTGGTTTTTAGAGACTCTGCAATGCTGGAACATCACTGAAGTTGCTGCCTGGAGCTCCAACTGCTTGGAGTGTCTGACTCTAATCAGGCCTTATTGTTTTGTACAGTACAGGGACCACCTGATCTGCTCTAGTTGTAATTCCTGTGCTCTGTGGAAACAGAATTCACCCAAATAACCAAGCTTCACTGGGAGCAAGTTAGAAAAAATTGAGCCCTTGAAAAGACTGTTTGTTTTTCTTTCACTTTGTCCTGTCTTAACTAACTCCTCAAACACTTGGGCCAGCACAGCATGGGGTGGAGAGTAAGAGGTGAGAATGAATGGCTGGAGGGAGGAAAATACAAGGAGAAGCTGAAGTTAGCTCTGTGTCAAACCCCACTTGTGGAGTTGTTTCTTGGGGACACGTCTGAGCTTTACAGGCAGGACAGGAGACACTCTGTGTTGATTGTCACTCTGTGTGGAGTGTCATTCGTGTCACAGACATTTGTATGGTTGCACTGTGAACTGGACAACGGTTTGGTGGAGCTTGGGTTTGGCTTTTTTTTTGGATTTGTGTGGGAGTTTACCCCTTGTTTTTTTTTTTTAAGGTAAGGTTGTCTTCGATTTGATAGAAAGTAGTTGTGCTGGGTGCACTCCCATGCAAGTTGGATCAACCACCCCAAGCTGATGTGGATGGCAGTCTCCATTCCTGCCCTCAGGCTGTGCATTTGGCCAAGTCTCATGATGGCAAAGCAGCCCTTTCTTTTTGTAATTTGAGTTATTTTTCTTGCAGTTCTCAAGAACTCTTTAAAAACTTGCCTTACCAAAAAACGCTACTTCTATTGTGCATTCACACTGGGTGGTGATGGTTGTTTTGCTTTAAGTGCTGAGTTGCTGGCAATGTTTTAATATATTTTTAGATAACAGTGAAGTATTTGTTTTTTCAAATGAGAGGTAGGAAATTGCAAAGAATAAAGAATTGCATGAGCTGGCTCAGTGATTGCAAGCCTGTTCCATTTGGGGTAGTGGAGGAGGAAGGGGGAATAGATGGTGAGGTAAGAGCTGTTGCTGTGACACTCCCCCAGTAATAACTTCAGCGAAGAGCTGTCAAGGGTGGAAGGAAAAATAAAGATGTTGAGAATTCTTTGACTTTGACACTTGATATGAATCATATCTCCTCTGTTGTAAGGGGAGGATAACTCAAACGAGCACAGTGAACCCTTCCTGTGGCAAACACAAAGCTTTTCTTCTTTTCTCCCCTAAACTCGGTTCTTGGCAAAGCAGAGCATAGATTGCAGTCCCTTTGAGGCAGGGGTTGGCTCTGTAAACAAGCTCCATAAGACTCCAGCACAAAATTCTAGCAAAGAAAGTTGCTGAAGCCCTGGATTGATGAGGCAAGTCTTTAATTTGTGGTGTCTGTTGGTGAAAGGCAGCTGCAGTGAGCCGTGCATCTGAACGCCTCTTACAGCCTGGAGATTGGATGATGATTTTTCATAACACAGTAGAAAAGTAATGAGGCTTTCTAGATTACTTTAAATACTATTTTCTAGTCTAACTATCACTGGTTATTCTTTTCCATTTTGTGTGTGAAGTCTGCCTAATAAAAAATCTTTGTCCTTCCATCCCACAAGTATTTATATAATTTTGTTCTCCATCAATAAGCCTGGGAGCTTTTATGGCCAAAGCTAATTTATACTTTTCCAAAGGTGCAGATGCAGCTGCTGTTGTCCATCCTGACAACAATAGGAAAATGTATTTTTATAAATTTATTTATGTATTTGTTATCTTGAAATATATTATATTGAAACATGTATTTTATAGGTATTTCAAGAAGCTTCTTTGCACAGACAGACAGTAGTTTGTGGAGGGGTTTTCAGACCCTGCCTAGGATCTCTTGCCACTTTCTAAGCAATTGCTCAGAAAATTATGTGTGGTCCTTTTTAAAAGTAATTTTCATTTTTTATTTCAAAATGAGATTTCAGCACCCTTTATTTCACTCTTCTCAGTAGATGGGGATTGAAATGCAGGATGTATTTTGAAATTGGGGAAAATGCAGTTCAAATAGATGACGATCCTACTATTCTTAGATCACTGAGGCTGTAAAACCTTCTTGATGCTAAGAGGAAATGGCAACTTGAGCTTCATTGGCCGGTGATGAGCCTTCGCAGCTGGGGCCTGCCCTGGTGCTGGTGACATCTGGGGCGGCTGTCTCAGGGTGGTGGAACGTGGGC
Source organism: Thryothorus ludovicianus (assembly GCA_013397245.1). Classification (NCBI taxonomy): domain Eukaryota; kingdom Metazoa; phylum Chordata; class Aves; order Passeriformes; family Certhiidae; genus Thryothorus; species Thryothorus ludovicianus. The sequence continues at coordinate 346,186 of VZTB01003126.1, read as the reverse complement.
TTTCCCTTCCTCTGTACTTTCAAATGCAAATTGCAGAGCATGCCCCAGGGACCGGCGGAAAAGACCGTGTGAGTCTTAGGTGTGAAAGAAATTAGTAAATACTGTTGTCGAATTCTGATTGTTCACTCGCTTCAGAGAGGTTGTTGCAGTTAGCACTCACTTGATGTCGTGTCTAAAAGGTGTGAGGTTTGTGCTCGGTATTAACATGTAATTTCCAGCGCCATAAAGCTTTGCTTTCTCCCGTGTTCGGTTTTGCAATGTGTGGTAGGATGCAAGGGATGACTTTTGCTCTGCACCTGGGTGATGTAACCTGTAAAGAATTAAACTTGTCAGAAGAACCAGCAGCTGTCACTGTTGACAGTACAGAGCACAAAAAGACTTGATGGATGAGCCCACCAGCATTTCTTGTGTGGCCCTGAACTCTAGAGCTGTTTCATATGTGGAGTTTTCTCTGTCTATGCTGCAGAAATCTGTAAATGTGTCTTTCCAGGATCCATTAGCTGGACCTGGCTGGCTGACATGAAGGTCTGGCTCACCTGATTCTCCTTTCCATCTTTATCCATTAAAGGTTCCAGCTTGTATACAGTTTGAAGAAAATCCCAGTCTTAACATTTCTGCAAATAAGCTTGTCATCAGAAAACACAAATACATCTCAGTCTCAGCTGAGTCCACTCACTCCTGCTTCCCCAATTCCCTTCCTCCCACTTGCAGTTAGTGAGTTCAGAATTTTTGTTGCTCCAGAACAGGACTACTCACGTGCTTCTTCCTGAACTCTTGTCTCTTTCTTCCCCATCTACTGTGTTTAAATCTTCGAGCAAGTGGAACTGTTGTTGCATGTGTACATTTTGAGGTGGATTGATGCAAGAGCTTTGGAGAAGTCTTTTGTGTCCTTTGAAACTGGAACCAAGGGTGTTTCCTTCATGGCAGTGCCCACTCCAGCAGTCCTGCCCTATTCCTTTCCTTCCTCTGTTGCTTCACTCCCAGAGCTGTGCCCTGCACTTTCTGTGGAGCCAACTAGGCAGGTGAGAAATACAGCACCTCCCCAAACTCTTCTGCACATCAGCTCTGCCATGTGGGGAACTAAACAGGTGCCTTGGGGAGCACAGGAGGGAGGGTGCAGCTCACAGAGCTGCTGCCAAACTTGGAGCCAGCCCAGACTGAGAGTGTGGCCCCTGAGTCTGTAGCTGGGTAGGAATTCCTGCTCAGAAGTATGAACTCCCAAGAAAGGTTGTTAATTCCGAGGTCAAGATGTGTGCAGTTATTAGTATTAACAGTTATCAATATTAACAGATGGATTGCTGACTGTGTTGAGAGATGCCTGCAGTTATCCTTATTTCTGAATAAAGGCTTAAATCCAACTAGATTTTGGCTTATAGCTGTGTTTAGTAGAATAAGTTTTTGTGCCTTTCAAGGCATGTCTTAACTGTGGATTTTGAGGACCATCAATAAGAGATGCCAAAAAGTTCAGTAGTATCAGAATAATGACAGTGTTGCATAGTTTTTTCAAATAAGTTTTTCACTATGTCCTATTGGGTGTAATTAACCTAGGAAACTTTGTCCTGTAGATAATTAGTTGTCAAATATCATTCCTGGAATCTTTCTGACAAAGAGCTGAGTAAGACTGTTCCACATTCTGAAAAATTTACAGTACTATAATATATTAAGCAATCAGTATTAAATAAGAATACATGCTAGCAGAATCCTAAAGCTTTTAAATTTTAAAACCAGATGAAGCAAAGCTAAGGGTTTTATTGCTCTGTTAACTTGTCTGCAGTGTAGAATGAATGTACTGAGTACTGTAATAAAACTGTTTAAACAAAACCATGCATATAGAAAAAAAATTAAATGTTATCTGTCTTGTAAATGTGTGCCAATTGTGCTGAAAACTTTTTTTGACCCCTCCCTTCTTACTTAAAATACTGTTGTTAATAGCAGAAATCTGCCTGTTTTGATCTTTGGAAACATGTTGGACCCTTTGCTCGTGTGTTTGCAATGGACTGGAAAAAACAGAGCAGCTGCAGCTCAAGTTAATAAGCTTCCCTGAGACACAGAAACTCAGAGCTGGTACTTTGAACTCATCTAAGTTTCTTTTAAGGCCTTTATGGTTGTATCTTTTCTTAGTGTGTTTTAAAATGCAACAGATAATGTTTCTAATTGTACTTCCCACGGAAACTTAGTTGGGTTTTGGACGGCCTTTACATTTTTTTCCTTCATTTTTGCTTTGTAGCAGGCAGCATTGGTATGTGGCTTGCTCCTCAACAGATTGTCTGGTGATCAGTGCAAGGCGTGTACATTTTTTCTTTTAACTTTTTCCAGGTTTTCTAAGTACATCATGTTGTTGGTCACTCAGACTTACCAGTGCATCCTGGGTTATCAATGATTGTCATAGAATTGTAGAATATCCTGTGTTGGAAGGCACCCACAAGGATCGTGGAGTCCAGCTCCTAACCCTGCCCTGGACAACTCCAAGAGTCACAGGAGGTGCCTGAGGGCATGGTCCAAACACTTCTGGAACTGAGTCCACTGTCACTGTCAGTATGTTTCACCAGCAGAGTGACCTCATTTAGGTGACACCTCTTGTCGTGATGGTCTGAAGAAATGTGAAAACAGGAAGATGTTCAGCAAGGATCAATGAACTGTCAGAGTTGTAGGCAGAAATTATCAACTGCACCAATGCAGGTCAGGGAGTAACTCACTTGGTATCAGTTCCTCTGAAAAGCCCCCAAACATTACAGTGGAAAATTGGTTGAAATCAAAGTGATGTCACCTCATATTGAGCTGTTACAGACAGAGCTGTAATACCTGCCCACCATGTGACATAATTCTTCCACTAGGTGCACATAAGGCTGTAGCTGGGGACCACTGTAGTTTGATGGCCACAAACATCAAGTTTTTCTGCTGCAAAACTGCCCTCTGGTCACAGCCTTGTGAGAAACAACGCTCACTTTTAAAATTTCAAAGGTTTATTAAACCTTAACAAAATACAACAAAAGGACTGAATAAGGAAAGAGCACCAGGAGTGTATGAGAGCCTGCCATGTGCTCACCCACAAACTGCTGCTCCTTTTATACCCCTGGGGTTGTATTGCCAGCCCTGGCCCCTCCAGACTCTGTCAGGTAACTCTTCTTTGCCATCCTTTGGTGGAGATGCTCTCTTGTAACTTGTTTGGCAGTCAGGTGTTGTCAGGCCATGCCCCCCAGTAACAAGTTTATCCCATCCAGTGCCAGGGGCACATGTGCACACCCTCCCTGCACAGCTCCTTCCCAGCCCAGGCTGCCTGGTGGCAACAAAACCGAGGGGGAAAGGGGCTGTGGGGAGAACAGGGGCTGTCCAGACAACAAATCAACATCACTGTACATCAGAAAAACTTCTCTTAACAAATACACGATATCCATCCCTTAACTGTGAGAGCCAGTCCATCACATTACCTGTCTATAACACCCTAAATTTCTGATCTAAGATTAAGTCCAGATTGTGCCACTAATACTCTTCATTCCTCCCACTCAGCTTTTCCAGCACTGAGGTTGATGTGCCTTGACTAGTGTGGTATTTTTACAGGATGCCAAGTGTTCATAATTAGTATGTCTTAACATATCCTGTTGGACTTCTGCTGTTACTTGGGTAAATCACAGCCCCTCTGCTGTGTACAAGCAGGGTGTTCATAATGGAAGATGTCCTACATGAAGCAGTTGCTGGATGTCACTCCACAAATAACTATTCCTATCTGGTTAAAAGGGATAGGTAAAATGTTGAGTTTGTGTGCTAGGGAAAGCCGTAATTAAGAGTGAAAGTACTGGAGTGGAGTGGTGGGTTTGGTGGTTTCTTGGGCAGTGAAGTGTAGCAGAGATAATGGTACACACCCTCCATTTAGAACAGAAAGGACAACTGCCTTAGTTTCAGCATTTCTTCTCTTTCATTCTTGACGGAGGAATTACCAGAATTTTATATTTGGGGTTTGGGGTACCAAGCATGAGGCGATCAAGGGCTGGTTGTTAGTGGTGCACTGTCCTGTGCTTCATGCAAATCTTCCCTTGTCCTCTAGTGAATGTTTTGGTCCTTGACCGTGGTGTGTTCAAAGGCAGTTTGTGGGACAGCCAGTCAGGAGCTCTGCCTTCTGCTCCTGCCTCTGTGTATAATTAGAGGCGTTGTCCCTGTCCCTGGGACAGGCGTATCTGCTTCTTCCTGAGGTGGGGAGAAATAAAATCTCCAGTGGTGCAATTTAGTGGGAGATAGCGGGACAAAGTAGGGCACATGCAAATAGAAGTAGGAACTGCTGGATATTCAAGTAGAATTGTTAGGCAAAGCAGGTTATGAATGGATTTTGCAAGCTGTGAATGTCTGACCTGTGGGCTGTCAGGCATGTGTATTTCCCCAGGGTATTTTTAGTTTTACTGTAGTGACCAGCTTCATTTGTATTGTAAAGCTCTAAAAGGTCCAGCCCATGCTACCATTGCTTGTTCTTCATTACCTTCTTCAGTTTTTGTTTGTGACACACTATCAAGTCCTATCTTAGGTGGAGCCAGCACAGAGAAGTGCAGAGAATGAGAAACGTATCATTTTGATACACTTTGCAAACTGCCACAAACCCACTACTGATATTTCTGCTATTCCTCTCTTAAGCTCAAAAACAATTCTGAAACATTCTCATTGGAATGTTTGATAGCTCTTCTTTATTATTTTCTGCTGGTGACTTTCAGCCTTCATCCCTCAGAGCTTATGCTGAGAGCTTTTACAAAAGCCTCACAGTTTCATTAAAGGACTGAAAGGTTGTAGTTGGTTGTACTTAGTCTAGAGCACGTGATAACAGATGTGTTTTATGCTTGGTGACCATGTTGCTAAACTTGAAGTTGCAGCTTGAAGCAGCCCTTGTAAGATGGCCTGGAATTTATAGCCCCGTATTAGCAGCACATACAGGAATAGAAACCAGGAGTCCTTACTCTGACCAGTAGGTAAAAACACTTTTTCAAAATTCTTCTTCTCAAAATTGAGGGTTTATTTAGGCACTCAAGGCAATGTCTGCCCTGTTCTTTATGTAGACATGTGCATATATGCACATGGGTTGTTTTGGGGTCTGACTTTGGATTTTGAACCTTTCCCAGATAGAGCAGGTTTGTACTAAGAATCCAAGGCTGTTTACTTTCCTCAGGAAAAAAGAGGGAGGATGGCCTAGAGCTCTCTAGGCTTCAGCACATGACCTGTTCTTCGGTTTGTGCTTCACCAGTGGAGTTTTGCTGGGTCCCTGTTTAATCCTAAATTAAGCAATGCTAAATAAAACCTCAGTGAATAACTCATTCACAAGCAAATGCCCATCCCTTGTAGTACCTGAGTGAATTAATCCACATTGCACAACAGAAAACTGACCAAATGCTGTGCTCTTCAGGGCTTCCAAATTTGGTCTGGATTGGGTTTGAGAATAAGGAAATTAATTTTTGTTTCTATAACATCCTGAGCACAACAGCTCCTTAGAAAAGGTGACTGGTCCTGGTTTTTAATCTCTGTAAACAAGGGTAAAACAACATTCCCCCTTCCTCTTTTTAAGAAACTGCTCTTGTGAATCCCTGAGCATTCTGCTCTCCACACACTCGGGCCAAGCTGTGGGGCTCAGGCTGTGCTAACAGGTGTTTTATTGCTTTGCACTCCATTTTCATCAGGCACTGGAATGAGACCGTGCATTCCTTGCAGCATCAAATGCTGAAGTGGTCCTTACAGCATGAAGTTTGTCAGAATTAGTGTTCACTTAAGTACCATAAAAGTTGCTGAACATAAAATGAATCTCACTTCTGAGAGTCCCTGCTGTTTCAGAAACACTTGGGGGGTCTTTGAGATGTGCAAAGGCTAATTAGAATGTGAGCTGTAGCTACTTCAAGCTCTGTAAAGCTATTTTTATTTGAGTTGTAAAATCACTAATACTGATTTTTTGCTTCAGGCTGCCATGCATTCTGTTAAGGATATTTTCCATCAATCCTTTTGAAAATAGGCTATTTGTGGTATCTACAGCTTAACCTTTATACAGGTGGCAATAGTGGGAGGACTAATTTGAAGGGAATTCTGTAGTCACTGGGGCTGACATCTCTCTATCCACCACAAGAGCAGAGGCAGAACTGGCCATAAAATGATAACATTTGTTATCATTTTACCTCCATGTGTTTGGGCTAGTGGAAGACCTGTGACAAAGTTTCTTCAGTTTTCTTGACTCCTTCCAGGATCTCCATTAGACATTTTAGCTCCAATTTCAGAGCTCACTGCAGTGTACTTTAAAATACTGGGTTTTTTCCTCCCATCTTTGTGCCATGTGAACCAAAAAAGGTGAGCCATAGGGAAAGAGAATTGTTGTCTAGATTGCTTTTTTTCTCTTTTTCCTATTATGCTTAATAAATAATTCTTCACAATTGAAGACTTTTGCCAGAGGGGACATGGTAGTACCAGACTGGCAAGGCCTGGGAGGCAGAGTGAGTTAGTCTGTGCTAAGTTCTGCCCTTGTGGTTAGACTTGACTGTGCCTCAGCTAACATAAAGTTGTCTCAAGTATTCTTATGTTACCTACAAAAAATCTTTTGTAGAAGGTTGAATGCTAATTGCTTGCTCCAGTCCTCTCTTTGAAGTTTTCTTTGTTACAACAGATTTTACTGTGCTTGTCAGCCAGTGCAGCCGTGGATTTCTTGATGACTTTAGTCAGTGCTCCTGTGTATTTGAGTTTTGCATGGTGAAATATTACATGGAATTGTAGTGACAACTTGTCTTTATCTCATGCAGTTTAAAATATGTAACTTCCTGTAATCTTCCCCAGCTACTTGTCCCCATCAGCCCTTCCAGAAGTTTAAGGTAATTCTGAATTTATTTGTAAATGTTTCTATTACACAAACCTCTAGTGGTGAGTAGTTTTGTGCAGCTGATATGGAGGGCAGTATTATTTAGGGTATGGAAAGAGAGAGAGAAGCTTAGATCCTAAAGTGACCTTGACCTGTGACTTTATTGTTGGTTTGTTGTCTCAGCTTTGTCATGTATTTTAGTTTGGAGGAGTTTCCAGGTTCCTTCAAGATTAATGGAAATAGCTTAGACATAATTTGCTGTAAAAGACAGCAATTGGTAACCCAGGCACCAGCCTTCTGCTTTGAAAAAGCTTCAAAATTTCCTCTTCTGGACTGTGCTTCCAGCTGCTTGGGTGTTGTGGTAAAAGGCTGTGGGAGTGCAAAAGTCCATGTGTGTTGAAGCAGCAGCTTCACTTCAGATGAGGCTTCTGACAAAAGCACCACTGAGGCTTGGGGAAGAAAGACCCCTGGACTTCGTTGTGGTGGGGAGACTCTGAATTATTTTCTTTTGAGTTTGTGCTTTGTGCTCTTCTTGTGCCTTTAAAAAGCTGTGGGTGGAAGTGTTTCTGTAGTGATAATGGGAATTGAGGAGAGTGAGAATGAAAAACTGTATCCATAACACATTACTGCATTACAGTGCAATCTACATCCATTATTTAGGTATTATATTATAATACTTGGTAGTTGAGTGCAATTTAAGGAACAATCTTCTCTGGTTGTTTTCAATAATATTTGCTCAGTGGTTGTTAAGCATTTCCACAGCTTTTTATATCTATCTAGAGAACAAGTATGCACAGTCTTAAAGGATGTCCAAACGTGGTATTGTAGGCTTTGTTCTGAAAAACGTGGATATTTTGCATTTCTTATGTGTTATCATGATAAATTGAATTTGAGGAAAAGCCTTAAATATTTCAGCAGTTACGTGTTCTTGAGTCACCCTAATTGTCCAACGTGTCTTTTTGTATTGGAAGTTTGCAGTTAAAATTAACTGTACTGTGTGTGATGAGTAAATCGAGAAAAGAAAAACTGATTTGTCCTGGTGTGAGTCACAGTGTCATTTTGATGGGCAGATTTCCACAGGATTCCTTGAGATGCCATTCCTGCCTCACAGCCACCTTAGTGACACACAGCCAGAGGCAGGAGGATTCATTTGCTCAACCCAAGGATGAAACAGGAGCTGTGGGTGAGCAGACCCTGCCTTGGGTTGTCTTTGTAAAACCCTGAAGAGAGAACCTTCAATATCCTGTGGTGCCGTTTACAATAAACACGCAGATGTGAGAAACAACGCCTCACTTTTTAAAATTCTAGGAGATTTATTGAACCACAACAAGGGACTGAATAAGGAAAAAGGGACAGCACTCATAACAACCCTTAGACATGCTGCTGGAAGCCAGTCCTCCCCACACTGGCACAGATGTCACCCTTCCAACCCTGCTCCTCCTCCCTTGTCCCACCTCTCAGAGTCTGCACCATCCTTCGTGCTTCAACCCTCCCCATGGTCAGAGGTCAACTTTCAACATTACAAAACTTACATATAAAAACCCAGATCTTAACAGAACTTATTAAATTCAACATTCATGAGAGACAATATCATGCTATCCGTTTATTACACAGAGAAGCAAAATGTTTTATATTGGGCTGTGGTGAACTTGCTTTGTTCAATCCAGACAGTTTCCCTTGAAGCAGTTTTTACTTGCTGGTTTATATCTATTTGTCACTTTCAGAGAAAAAAAGGACTAATTTTTTTTTTTTCTGAAATGAAAAGCAGTGTCAAAGCACCTCTGCTCTTTGGGAATGGCTCCCAAGGGCCATTCCATCCTGGGACAAGTAATTTCCAGGCTTAGAAATTCAGTTGCAGAATTGCTCCTTTTGAAACATTTGTTCACTTAATAAATTATTTTCCTGCCCTAGTTTGAGTGTCATGAGTGCTTTCCTTGGATTCTTCAGACTTTGGGAATATTTTTGATATGCTGCATTGTTTTATTTGTGGCTTTATCAGTATGATTGTGTGGAGGAGAAAAACTACATTGGTAATAACAGGTGCTACTGCAGCAGTTGTTACATTTTCAGTTACCACAGCAAGATTCCCCAAAACCTTGTGGAGTTGAGGGAAAAGAGGAGCTTCAGCCAAAACTCAGAACCCTCTCTGAATACATTTTTTGGTGTTTGTCTCTCCAAAACCGAAGTATGCTGATGAATTTGGCTAAATTCAGAGCACATATCATTCGAGGCATGATGTTTAGTTTCATGTTTGCATATGGGTGTCAGCTTGAGAGCTCAGCCAGATCTGCTTGTTACATTCCAGTTTAGTGCCTGTGTGTTCCTGAAAGTGGTTTGGTTTCGAGGGGTCTGAGACTGGTGTACAATTCCCAAGGGTGTGCTTGGAAATATTCTCTAGGTATGGAACTGAACGTGGCCGGGGATGGTTGCTGTGTGTGAACTGTTCTGGCTGAAACTCGGGAGCTGCGGAGCCTCTTCTCCATTTCCATGGGAACAGATGGGCTTTTGTTGATAAGAGCTGTTATCAAACTGGGAAACTGCCGGGCGCAGTTGAGCCACTCTTACTGTAAAACAGAGCTGACTGCGGGCTGAGGACATCACATGGAGGGGATAAAAATATCCTTCCTCCTCTCAGGCACAGATGCCCCAATGTGAAAGGAAGAGTCGCTCTGGCACTGATGGGATCTGTGGCAGCCGTGGGATTGGCTGCAGGGGAATGCTTTGGGTTTTGACCTACCCAAAGAGCAGCAGTTTTGAACAGTTGAGCTAAAAAAAGTGTTTCGGATTTTTTTTGCAGACCTTGAAGGCTGTCCAGTTTGGAACAGTGAATCTTTAAAGTTTCATTTTGTTACTTAATTTATTTGTGTTTTCGTTTTGTACTTGGCAAATTATTCAAAGCAAAATCCAGTGATTCATGTGGTGGTACTTAGATTAAATTTTGTAACTTTGGCAAGTCCAGGGAAATTTTACTGCAGTTCAGTTAAGAATCATTATTTTTATGAGAGGCAAAGTACTCACTGTATTTTAATATCCAGATGATAAATTTTAATATGATTTATTATCTGAAGTCCCTTGGAGGTACGGAATAGATGGATTTACTGGGTGCTTTTCATAAAACGTTTTGCAGTGAAATTTTATAATTACTTAAAGTCAGTTCTTTCATTTCAGTGGATTTATGATTTAAAATAAGAGAGCATTGTTAGATATAAACATCAAAGGCAAATACATCACTGCACGATTGCTGTGTGTGTTCCTGACTTACTTTTTAGTTACATTTTACTAAAGGATGTTAGTGGCATCATTTTTTTTTGAAAGCTGAAATGTTGCAGAACTATTTTGCAGTTTTCATTATAATAGCTCCATAATTTCATAGGAACTACCAGCCTTATGCATGTGACTGCAAAGTTGTCCTGAACTTAAGGCACTTCAGTACAAGTTAGTTTTGCTTGGCTAAGCATTGGGAGCAGCTCCAGAGGTGTCAGAAGAAATGGTTTTGTAGATCTGTGTTGTAGAGATGACTCCTGCTGAAATGATGCAGGAACACAGAGCTTTGGAAAGAAAACTGAGTGTTCTGTTCTCTCTGGAAGAGCCAGAAAGGGGAACCCAGGGGTGTTCACAGGGGTGTGTGTACGAGCTCTCGGGTCCATGACACAGCCATGGATCCCTGGCTGCCTGCCAGGGTGTGGATGGAGCTGTGACAGCTCGTTAAAATGATCCTGGAGAGGACAGGGGGCTGCCGAGATAACTCAGCCTGGGTGTGAGGCAGGAAAAGGTCCTGGGAGCGAACAAACCCAGGAGAGGGGAGCTGTGCAGGGCTCATCACTACAGCACAAATCCCCTGAACAGAAATGTAGGCAGTTACCTTACCCTGCCTTTAATCAGCTATTTTTTAGTCTGGTCACAAAGCTTTAATGCATCCCTCAGCACTGCTCCCTCGATGGCATTTGGCTTCAGGCCAGGCATTAATGAGTACCCCAAGCCCAATGTGATTTGGCTCCTCCAAATCTATTAGCATATCTTCAGAGCAAGATAAAACTCATTAAAATAATTTACATTTGGGCATTAGAATTTCTGATATTTTTTTTAATACCTACTGCCAAACCCTCAAAACTGTGGCAGTGTTCTTCACGTGAAACTACAATTTACCCATTCTTTCTGGAGAAAGAACAGACTGCCAGGTCCCTTAACTGCTCTCTGATGGTGATGAAAGGAGTCTGTAGCACATGAGCTTATCAAAGCTCATGGGGGATATCTCTGATAAGGGAATGCTCATTATTGTGTAAGATTTGATTTATTCGAAATCATATTAAAATATGTTGTGTTTCTGTTCTATTGTGCAGGATTCTAGTGAAGGGAGCTTGAGTTACAGAACAGCCCCAAATTACTGATTCTTGATAGCTGTGTGCTGAAATCTTTACATGACTGAATTACAGATCTGGGCTTCAGCACATGCCCTCCCTGCTCTCTGCACAATTCTCTTTTTTACATGCCTGTTTTTGATCTGTCATCCCAGTTCAGTATCCCAGAGCTCCTGCTGGTGTCTCTCCCTGTACTTCATCTTGAGGAGGAATCAGTCCCTGCCCAGGTCACTGTCCCACAGCTCCAGGGCAGTCCAACAGACATCAGCTGATCTGGGGCAGCTCTCCATGTGTGAGCTCTTACCTCAGAGCTGTAACAGAGCCACGCTTGAACTGCTCATGACCTGTGCTCAGATTATCCCAGCTAAATGACTGAACTCTGCTGAGCAGTGCTTGTAAATAAATGCATGGAAGCCCAGAGTAGTCACTGCTCAAAAGACAAGGTTGAATGTTTCATCCACATGTAAGTACATGGGATCTTTTAAGTGTTAAATCCTCTACAGCTGAAAAGATTCTGAAATGGGCTATAAAGATGGATATTTTTGCTCACCTGAGTTCTGTAGATGAGGCCCTGCTGCTGTGCCAGTTCCCCAGTGGAAGTGCTGGCATCAGCACATGCCACCAGCCTGTTCCCTTGGGAATTAAGGAACAGCCAGGTAAATACTGCCCATTGTAATTCACTGAGTAATTTCACATTTTGCTCTCTTTCCTTTGCCACATTTCATTTCAGTAGCATTAGAAACGACGGTCACTTTGAAAATTTAAAAGGTTTATTAAACCTTAATAAAAATAGAGGAAGAGACTTGAATAAGGAGAAGGAGCAGTGCTGAGAGCAAAGGACTCAACCACCACGTGCTCCTCCCCAAAATTGATCAATTTTTTATACCCCTAGCCCCTCCCAAAGTCTTGTCAGTCAACACTTTCTCTGCCATCCATGGGTGGAGATTTCTTAAATCTTGATTGCAGGTCAGGTGTTCTTATGCTGTGCCTCCCAGTAACAGGCTGGCCCTTCCCAAATGCCCCCACTACCAAGGGGAAAGAGGGACATATTATAACAACAGAACTATACCTCTACAAAACTTCTCTTAGCATACACATAATATTCATCTCTTAATTGTGAGAGCCAACCATCACATTACCCATCTATAACAAGTAGGTTTTTGGGGGTTTTCTCTGTCATACATGGCTGTCAGTAGTGAGGCAGTTTTAGGGTTGTGTCACAGTTTTAGTTGGTGTGTCACATTTTTCAAAGGCAGCAAGAACTGATCTTTAGAGTTTAATTTTCTGAAGCACTCCAGTCAGCTGTAAGAATAAGAGGTGCACTTACAAATTCTTGTCTGCTTTTACTTTTTCAATTTCCTCTCACCACTCTTGAAATAAAGAAACATAATAACATAGCAAAAGAGTTTGTTTGAGGATTTGGTGGATATCTTCCCCATAACTGTGTGTGTATACTATGTGATCTCTGGATCTGCGTTAATGTTTCTTTCTCTTTGCATTTCCTCATCTTCCTGCATTCAGGCAATGCTAATCATGTGATACTTCTGTGACTTGAGGCTTTTTTATTTTTTTTACTCAGATCTAACTTTTTGTTGGATCCTCTTGAGAAAGCTGAGAAGAAATGAAAGTACTTGAGGAAAAATGTTGTGGTGTTTAATCTTAAAGGGAAGGGGACAGGTTCTCTGAGGTGTTTTCTTCCAACACAAAGTCATCCTGAGGAGATCTGGTTTCAAACAATAGCATGGTGTTACTTACAGAACATAAAAAAAATTGGAGGGACTGCTTTCAGTCAGTGCACCAGGCTTGCCTATTGCACTGTACCAGTTGACAGAAATCCAATGAAAAATAAAGCATTGAAGTTTTTAGAGCAAGTATGCTTTGAAATATCAATTTGTGCTCTTTAAAACTACATTTTCATGTGGCTCCTCTCTTGTGACTCCTGATCTTTCATTCATGTTTAAAATTACAGCAAGAAAAGTATCCCCTTGAAAAATAAAAGGAAGGAGCTTTGTTCATCGACATTTGCTGTTTGAATGTGTTCATTAGTGTAAAAATTGCTCAACACAAATGGGAAGAATAACCTGGTACCTTCATCAGTCTTGCTTGTATCTTGAATGTATCTCAAGCTTCATTTTTGTTTGCTTCCTTCCTTCAGGTTTTGAATGAAGAATGCGATCAGAATTGGTACAAGGCAGAACTCAATGGAAAAGATGGCTTCATTCCCAAGAACTACATAGAAATGAAACCCCACCCGTAAGTAGAGCTCTAGGAGTAGCTCCCTTGGTCTTACTCTGGGCATCCTCACAAACAGAGAGTTGGTTCTCTGATGATATTTTACCAGATTAAATGTGTGGACAGATAAAAGATGGCTGGTGAGTTGTGTGTCTGGCTGTAGTGTTTGCTTTAACTCCTTTCACAGAGCTGCAGAGCAGGGTGTTTTGGGAGGCTTTTCTTGTGCTTGCTCTGGTGTTTTTTAGGGTCAGACAGAGCAGCCTTGGAGTTAGCAGCCACAAGCCAGCAGAAAACCTTTTAGTAGAGAGTTGTCACTACCACTGCCCCAGGAAAAGTTTCTGTTCTTGTGACGATTCTCAATTTTACTTACTGAGCAGCTAAGAGTAAAAATCATGGCATTCACAGCGCTGCAAAAGGTGAAGGGTATTTGGAGCTGAACTTGTAGTATGTCTGTCACATCCTGAGTATAGAATCACGGAATTTTTAAGGTTGGACAGGGCCTGTAACAGTCATGTGGTCCAACACTTTTCTCAGAAAACAGGCTGACCTCGAAGTGCTGTTACACAAGTATCATAGCTTTGAACTGCTGCTCCAGAGAGCTGTGTTTGAGTAACTGCTTTGAACGTTTCTCCCCCAGGTGTAATGAACCTAGCATATGAAAACTGTAGCATTTCATGGCTGGGTGTTTTCTTTGTGTCAGTTCATGTGTTTCTGCTGTCTTCTGCTAAACTTTTGAGATCCTGCAACATCTGAACAAGAACAGCAAGCTCTGGGTAGCAGATTCAAAGGAAGGTTTAGGAGGGAGAAGCAAAACCTGTAATCAGGGTTTTTACAAGGAGCTGTAGTGCTTCATTTGCTCACAAAAACTGATGATTTATGTAAGTGTTGACTGTCATTATATAATGAAGATATTGCAGTGAAATGCAATCAATATTTATTTTTCTGAGGGCCCTTTTGAAATAGCAGAAGGAAGCTTCTGAGGGCCTGGCCCCAAGAAGGAAGAAGAGGTGTCATACTTTAGGGCAGCCAAGTGGGAAGTGAAGCAAAGACACACAAGAAAATTCTGAAATTGTTTAAAGCCTTGTTTTCTGTAGCAGCATGTCTGGTTTACCCTGATTGTACCAGTCCACTGGGGATCACAAATCCACATTGAAATTTCTCTCATATTGATTTGATGCTTGTACCTTCTCATGACAATTTTCCAGGCATTTGAGTTATCCTGCAGTGATGTCTCCTATGATGATCAGTTTATTCTGTGATCCTCCATGGTATTTTGTTTTAGAGGAATAGAGCTGTCAGTTTTTCACTTCTTTTAAATCAAAAGGGAATGAACAATATTTGAGCCTGCAAGTGAGCAAATCTGGTAGTGGTTTTTAAGCATAGTTAATTTGACCTTATCTGAAGATATTTTAAACTGCTGATAGCATCTGGATGGAGGAAGTGCCATGTGTCAGCAATGCTGGGAGTCTTAACTTCTGCATTTTGACAACCCTGGGAAATTATGCAAAAGTTTTTATAGCCTAATGTTGGCTTAGCTGTAATGCAGAGCTCTCTAGTCACACAGGTCATAGGAAAAGCAAACTGCAGGCAGCTGAGCAGTGAGAAAGAGAATGTTCCTTTACTCAGACCATCATCAAATAATTTTCAAGAGGTTTTGGAAAGAAAGCAAAACACACCATGGATCTGATCCAGGCTGCCTCAGGTCTTTGTGTTTGTTATCAGCTTGTCCTGGGGATATTGCTGAAGTCTCACTTTGCAGTATTGTAATTTCTGTGGAGGAGCTCAGCCAAGTGAAATGATTGTGCGAGGTGAAGCCGAATTGCCAAAGTGCCGATTGAGGGGAGGCTGGAAAGGATGAGAACCTGTGCTGTACAATCAGAGCAGCTCCCTCTGGCTGTGCAGCATCAGCAGGAATGCCTGAATTGGCTCTGTAGTGCTGACAGGATGAGTTTCACCTGCATTACAGAGCTTGTTGGAGTCAAGCCTTATCACCCTTAGCCCTTCAGAAGAAAATTGTGGGAATGTTGTTGTCTCTCTGCCTGATTCTCCTCAAGTGATTTTTGACATGCTGTGATGTTTGTTAATTTTTTCAGACATTCTGTAGCAAAGATACGTGCACAACACTTCTGCTACATTACAAATGTGTTTTTAAGTAGTCCTGCAGAATAACTTTGTTTCATCTCTGGGATTTTCATTTAATTCAAGTTCTTTTATCTGACTAATGTGGTAGTAAAGCTATAAAACTTCAAGGAGCCTCAAGGATTGTGAGTGATTTTTGGTCTTTCTATTTGAAGTGCCTTAGAAGCAGGTGGCAGAAAAGTTACCTAGTTTGGCATTGTCACTTTGGAAGTGTTATTTCTTTTAAAAGAATAGTACACTTTGTAGTAATGCAGTAAAATTTAGAGGGAAAACAGATAAACTGTTGAGACTTCAGGAAGGATTCTATGAAGCTCTTTCACTTTCCTTCTTACTTTATAGAAAAAGGTGAAGTTGTTTTTTGTTTGCGTTTAAGGTGAGACTGTCACATGAGTAATTGAGAATTATTTGAGAACTAAACAGGATTAAGACACTTTGTAAACAAGAAACATGGCAAGATATCTAAAATCATAATATAAAGCTTGCTTAGAGCAGCATTTGGCAGAGAGAAAATTCAAAGTTTCCTTGTCTTTCTGACAGTAGTGCCAAAAGCCCAGGAAATAAAATACTTTGAATTCTGAAGGAGTTTCACTTAATAGTTTCTTTTGGTTGATTTTTGTGGGCAGCAGGGTGCAGTGAGGGGCAGGTGGGTCTCCCATGGTCTGCCACCACCTCACCTCAGGTACCAAGAAGCAGCACAGGTGCTGAGCCACCCAGAATGTACAAAATGCCATGAAATGCTTGATCACTGGAAATAGCATGGTGGAGGGAGGAAGCTTTTCCTTTTCATTCCAGGGCATAAAAAGTACACAATGAGAGTTTCAGGCAAGTTTAGTCTGTTTGGTAACCAAGCAATCAGTCCTTCAGCTCTAAAGGTAGGTTCCCTTGGAGAGAAAGATCTGGTGACTTTTTGACGTCACAGGAGCTCCAGCTTCTCTTAGGAGTGACTGTTTCAGGAAGGATTCTGCAACTGCTGCCTTGTTGCTGCAGCAAAACCTTCACTGCAGACAGTGGGGCTGTGTGAGTGGAGCTCTTGTTACGAAATGCTCTCCTCTAAGGTCAGACATGTGTGTGGGTGTGGGTGTGATAAGTGCTGCTGTGCTGTGTGATCTGTTCCTTAGAGCTGAAAGCTTTGCTTTTTAGTTGTGAAGATGCTTCTGCTTTTCTCATGCCATGTGATCTACCACTCATCCCTTCTTTGCTTTTAGTCTTGGATTAGTCTGGAAATGCAAATGTAAATGGGGGCAAGGATCCTGTGACCAGGCTGTTGGTCAGTGCTGATGGTCTGGTGGCCTGAGGTAGGTTCAGCCTCAGTGTCATGGTCAGCCTGTGGCTGGGGAGAATTTTGGATGTGGTTTGCATGAGGCAACTACTTCATGTGACTCCTCCTGTGAAAGCTGCTGGATTGTCCTGCCTGTGGGAGAAAGCAAGAAAAGAGGCTCCTGAAACAAGTGTCATCAGCATCTTTTCTGGAACAGAATCTATGCCTAGCTCAGCACTCCTCTGCAATGGAGCAGAGAGACCTTCAAGGAACTTTTCTCACTTGGCCTGTGTGGAACTGCAGTCCTGGCACCTGCCTCAGCTTTCTGACAGATGATATTTGTCTTGGACAGTAGGACTCAGAGATTGGACTCTGGGCTGCAGGAGCAAGCAGCTGCTGGATGAAGATATTGATTCTCTCTACTGAAGCAGATATGTCTTACCACCTCATCTGAGAGAGACAAGAAATTGATTTACAAAATGCACTTTCCATGTGTGCAGGATGGGGCAGTGCATAGACAAGATCTTGTTGTCAGAGCTATGGTGTTTCTGGCTCTTCCATGAATGGATTAAAATTTTTAACTTTTCCTATTGTTTTCTTTTCCTCCCCACACAGGTGGTTTTTTGGAAAGATTCCCAGAGCGAAGGCTGAAGAAATGTTGGGCAAACAGAGACATGATGGTGCCTTCCTCATCAGGGAGAGTGAGAGTGCTCCTGGAGACTTCTCCCTCTCAGTCAAGTAAGTCATGCCCAGGAGCAATTGTGTGCTAATCAGGCATCTGCTACTCCTTGGGACTGATGAGTAAAGGGCAGGTGATTGTGTGTGCTGAGGTGCAGGAATAATCTCACACATGCCCTACAGCATTCCTGATCTTTAGTGGCATTTATTCCCTCTCTGGCAGAACAAACATCTTTACTCTGGTGTGCAGTGAGCCCACAGGACTGACCTGGTGGCACATGGCTCACAAAGACCCAACACTGTCTGGTGGCTTCTTTGTGGATCCCATCCCTCCCTCTTACAGCCACAAAGCACCCAGTGTGGACAACCTCCCATCCTCCTTCGTTCCTCCCTCTGCAGTGCAAGTTATTTCTTTATCTTCCCTCTGTGTAGTAATTTTCAAGTATGTTTTTCTCTGCTTGACACATGCTTTGGTGATATTCCCATCAACTAGCACTGGGACATGGAGCTCCATTTGAGCTCTCACAAGTATATTCCACATGGGTTAGAAAGAAATTCTTCTCTGTGAGGGTGGTGAGGCCATGGCACAGGTTGCCCAAAGAAGCTGTGCTTGCCCTGTCCCTGGAAATGTTAAATGCCAGGTTGGACAGGGCTTGGAGCTGCCTGGTCTAGTGGAGAGTATCCCTGCCCATGGGAGGAGGGTTTGAATTAGGTGGTCCTTAGCTGATTCCCAGCACAAGCAATTCTGTGGTTCTCTGATCTGAAGTCACCCAAATATAGAGGTATTAGAAACTTTAAAAGATTAGTGAAGTAATTTAATGTAGGATGAGGGCGGGAGGGAATCCGTCCTAAGCAGTTGATTTTGACTTTTTTGTTTTTATAATTATTTTCTATAATCTTCCCCTTTTCTACCATAAACAAGCAAGATTTTCTTTAGAATCCTTACAACATTTTTTATTATTCATGTGCAATTCCAGCTGGCTCTGTTTTCTCTGGCTGTCAATGATCTGTCTCAACAAGATCTGTTTCTTTTTTTCTGGTCATCTTTGGTCTGTGACCAAATTTTTGTCCTTCTGTACAGCAGCACTGAGTCATGCCAGCAGACTGGATTAAAGCCACTGATGTTAGAGATGTTTATATTTCTGTCTTGGATAGAGTCATCTGGGCTGGAATATTAGATATGAATGGAAGCTTCAATTGCAGAAAGTGCATTCCTTAAAGAAACAGAAAGTTACAGTGGCATAGCTGGGCCTGCCTGTTCAGCCTGGTGTTGCCATCTGGTGGTAATGTCTCAGTTGGGTGGTTTTTCCTGTGTGTATAATTTACAAAACTCCTTTTCCTAAACAGTGATCTGTAGGATTTGAAATGGTGAGAAGCTCACTGACTGAGGAAGGCAGAGCAGAGGCAGCAGCCAGGAGTTGTTTCAAGGCAGTGTCTGTTTTCCCCACTGATGTATGGGAGCCATGCATGCCAAGGGGGAACAGTTGTCTTCTGTTTTTAGTGTTTTAGGCTGAAGTAAAAATACCAATGTGCTGTTCATCTGGAAGATCTCAGTGGACCTCTCCAGAGTTCCTCTTTATTCAGAGTAAAACCGTTGGAAATGTAGCTTCAACTGAATGCCATCCTTTTGGAAAAAATTGTTAACAGGGGATTGATGTTGCTGGTTTATGTGTGCAGCATCATCTTTGAACACTTTGGGGTCTGAGGGTTGTTTTTCTGTTATATTGTGGTTTGGGATTTTTTTTAAAGACCAGAGGGGTCCTTTTGTTTCATAAGAGAGCCCTTTGCCCAAATCCATTCTGGTTGCCAAAGGAGCCAATCCTGCCCTCCCTGTGGCAGTGTTTTCACAGGAATTTGCCTCTAATGGGACTGGTGGTTTTGTATTGCATTGCTGCAGGTACCCAGTGGTGCTGTGGGAGGGAGGGACTGGGACTGTGAGAAGCAGAGAGCATGGCAGGAGTAGCACAGACTGAAAGTGGCTTGAGTCAGGTGTGAAACTGCTGGGTGTGAAGAGCTAAACCAAAGTGCTTGTGCTGTTTGACTGGCAAGGCTGTGTTTGGGGGTGTGAAGTGGAAAGCACCAGGGTGCATCTCTGTTACTGTGACCTTGCAAAGTCCCTGGCATTTGTCCTTGGGGTTCTGTACCACCTTCAGTGACACAGGTGATGGCATATGTAACATACATCAAGAAGTACATGTGATGCCAGCTGTAGGATTGCATCTCTCTTATCAATGTCATTGACTGTTTTCACTTTGCCCCAAAGAATGTTTGTTCCAAACTCTGTGCTTATGATCCCAAAAGGAATTCTCCATGGCTAATAATGTGCTCTTTTATGTTCTTCATTCTTTCCACACAGGTTTGGAAATGATGTGCAGCACTTCAAGGTGCTTAGAGATGGGGCTGGCAAGTATTTCCTTTGGGTGGTGAAGTTCAATTCTTTGAACGAGCTGGTAGATTATCACAGATCCACATCTGTCTCCAGGAACCAGCAAATATTTCTCCGGGACATTGAGCAGGTGCCACAGGTAAGAGAAGTGTCCCTGGTCAGGCTACTGCAACCACAGTCTGAAGTGGGATTGCATTTTAGAGTAAGAAAGAAGCTGACTGATTTTTTTACCTGTGGGAGTGTATCTTTAGATCCTGCAGTCAAATTTTACTGGTAAATAAGCTGCATTCTTGTGCAAAGGCTACTTGCACTCCTGGTTTCCCTAGAGTTGAGGCAAAATTATTGTTGCTGCTGGAACATTTGCTTGTTGTAATGTTTATGAATTCTGTTGCAGGCAGATCATCTGATTCCTGTGAATTAGAAATTGATTTGCACCTGTTAGAGGGCACAGTAAGAAAGGATAGGGAAATGCTGGGTTAATGGTTGGACTTGGTGATCTTAAAAGGTCTTCTTCAGCCTAAACAATTCTGTGATTGTGTTCTGATTTATACCTGATCATAGCCAGAAGTGCAGCCCTCAGTGAGGGTTTGATATTGGGCTTTCCTGAAGAGGTGGTTACAGCACATGAAGCATCTCTGGTCTGGATCTAGCCAGTGTGAAGAGAATCCAAAAACTGTTGTGAAGCACCAGCAGAGCAGCTTGTGTATATCCAACTCTTCATTTTGTTCCATTTCCCAGGTCAATCAGAGTGTTGTATTTTATGTAACTCCATGTTTTGTCAGTCCTGGGTAAATCCTTTTGCTTCCTTGTACAGCATTCTGGTTCTAGCCTGAAGACAAGGGGTGTGGCATTTGTGCAGCTGTCCAGGTGCCACAGGCAACTTTGTCACAGTTTGTCTGAACTTGGCTCTGCACTGCCAGGTCAGGAATAAACAGGGTGAGAAAACAGTTGGCTGAAAAGGACAAGCATGAAGAGACCTTCCCAGCCTCACAGTTTTAAGACTGCAAATGTATTTTACATGAACTGTTAGCTTTTCCATCAGAAAGGAGGACTTGCTGACCAGGCAAAATGTTCTTAAGGAAAAGGTGTAAAATGTCAACATCCAGTTTTTAGGAGAAACTTTGTGTAGATCAATAATCTTTATGCTGTCAATTATGAAAACAGGACAAGTAAGCATCAATATTATTGTATTGCAGTAGAACACAGATTTACAATAGGCCACAAAGAGTGAAAAATACTGAAAAACATCAGAATCATCTGCTCTATTTCAGCACTTTCACAGAAACTTTACCTTTTCCTGAGGTGTTCTATAGCCTGTCCATTGCTGTTTTAGCACCTTGCTGCAGCTGTTGGGAGCTGGCTGGCAGGGAAAGGGAACAGCCCAAATGTTTATGGTTAATCTGCAGGGTAAGACAGCTCCTGCCCGCGGGAGCAGTGGCTGATTCTCACTGTGCGTGTGTTTCTCCTTCCCTTTCAGCAACCAACATACGTTCAGGCCCTGTTTGACTTTGATCCCCAGGAGGAAGGAGAGCTGGGCTTCCATCGTGGAGACTTTATCCAAGTCCTTGACAATTCTGACCCCAACTGGTGGAAGGGAGCGTGCCGCGGACAGACGGGCATGTTCCCGCGCAACTACGTGACCCCGGTGAACCGGAACATCTAGAGAGAAATATTAGAGATTATTTAAGGAAACCAGAGAAACATACACATACAGAGCCTAACTGCAGCCAGTGACCTAAAAAATCACACGGCAGTAAAAGCGGAGTCACCTTTCACCGTGAGGTGATCCTCCTTCCCTCAGTACGGAACTTCAAGGGCGGGGGGGGAAGAGTTCAACTTACACACCAAAACTTATCTTAAAGGAAAAAAAATAAAAAAAGGAAAATAAAAAAAGGAGAGAGAGAGAGAGAGAGAGAGAGAAAAAAAAAAAAGAAAATAACAAATTTCCTCAGCTGCTCCTGGGTTATCCCCTTTTATTCACTCTTGTTGCAAATGAGTGTTTTAAGGTCACTTAAGGTCTCACCACCGCAACTCTTCTTGTTTCCCCCTCCTCCTCTGTCCATCAGTGCATGAAGTTTTAATGCCATATAAAGTCCTAGCCATGCAGTAAAAGGAAAAGGGAGAAACTCTGCTGGTATTTTCTCTCTCTGCAAACAGTCTTCATTTGACATGAAGGGACATGAGAGAAGAACCAAATCCACAGTCCTGCCTTTAAAAAAAAACAAAAATCATCAGTTTCTGCTTTTGCCTTCAACATTCAGCATTTCTTGCCTGAGAAAGATGAGGTGTTAATCTAATTTTTATTGTCTCTTCTCCTTTGGCACTTTCTTCTGAAGCTCAGCAGCTTCCAAACAGAGGAAGGGAGAAGGGTTGTGTGGCTTTTTGTTCTATTTTTTACTTTTGAATCACAGAGCTGCTTTGAGAAACTCCAATGTACAACTGAAGTCTATTAATGCTGTGCTGACAGCTTTTTTGTTTTTTCTTAAAGGTGTACGGTTGAGCACATTCTGTAATTTTTTCCATAGTGCCTTCCCCTTATTTTCTTTTTTTATTATTTTTTAAGTTAAAAGGACAGTCCAGAGCTTTTCAGAGGGGTTTTTTTTTTCTGCCTATGTGTAAATAAATACTTTGGGGGAAGGGGGCAAAGGAGGGTGGTTTTATCAATGGACATTTGAGAAAAATCTACAGAGATGGAGCTTTAATCTTCAGATTTGTCTTACTGTTCAACTTCCCTTATTCCAAGGAAAATAAAATCAAGGCATTCAAGTGGCAACTTAGGCTGCTCAGAGGTGGAGAGCTGCAACCAGGAGCCTCAAAAGAAGTAAGAGAAATGGGAAAGTTATGATGAGGAAAAAATGAGGAAGAATATTTTGGGGAGGGAGGGTTAAGGGGGGGGAATTTGAGAAATAATAGCCCTGAGATTTTGTCCTACAAAATGTACATTCCTTTCGTGGAAAACTTCATAATGCAGAGAAACCTCAAGAAATAGTGCTTGAAAAAAACAAACTTTACGCTCTTAGTGAATGTTTCTACGTGATGCATGTGATCAGCCTGTCTCCTCGGCCTGGATAGGCAGTATTTGCAGTCGTGTTGCTCTTGAGAAGTGGAGTTGGCATCCCTGTTCTCCAGTCTCTCCTCCCTCCTCAGGTCAGTGTTCCTGTTGAAGTAGCTCCCCGCCCGCTCCCGTTCACAGCAGGCTGTGTGTGACTGTTCTCCCCACCCTGCACCCCCAGGGCATTTCTGGTGGCCCTTTGCTCCTCACCAGAGCAGTGTGACATTAAATTGGACAGAAGGAAAGCAATCAGCCCGCAGTGCTCTCTGTGCCAATCTTCAGTTGCGTTGTTTTTCCCTTGGTGGCCGTTTGGCTGGATCCCTTCACCCCACCAACACATCCCAACCTGCAGATCTCCTCCTGCCCTGCCTCAGCACGGGCAATCTTTTGTTGGAGGGTGCCTTTTTTTGTAGTAAGTGTTACAAAAATTTTATTCCTGAGATGGACTCTGCCTTACACTTTGATTTTCCAGCAAATGAAAGAGAGAGCTACCCTGTAGAGTATTACTTTTTTCCCCCCTCTCCTTGCTAGCTGTCACTCACTTTCTTCCCACTTTGTAAAGTGATTGGAAAAGGAATCTATGGCATTCTACACCTGGACCATTTGATTGTTTCCTTATTTTGGAATTGGTGTATATCATGCAGCCTTGCAGACATATGTCTTGTGTGTGTATATATATTAAAAAAAAATTCTGTGTTTAAATAAAAAAAAAAAAGCCTATGTACTTAATCCTTTAACTCTGCAGCAGCATTTGGTAGATAGTAATTAACTGTGAATAATAAATATACATTGAATTCTTCACTTGAGCATCTGTCTGTTATTTCAATTAACTGATCAAGCTATGACTGAGTTTGTAGCTCAGACACTTCTGGAGCCTTTTGCTAAAAGGGGGAGGTGAGTGTTGGGCTGGTGTAAGCACAGCAGCCAGGCTCAGGCTGTTGTGGCTTTGGCTCAGCTCCATCAGGGCCCTGCAGATTGTTCTGTTTTTGTTGCCTAAAGAACAGCTCTGTTGGGCTAGCAAGGTGTGTGGGCAGCTCTGCAGCTTCTCTCCAGCCTCTCCAGTGGTCACAAAGTACCTGTGGGCATGAATGTTGTCAGTTCTAACATACAATGGGAAAAGGCCTACACGGGAGTTTTGAGTGGTTTTTAAACAGTTGCTCTTAGTTATGCTTAAATACTGATGATGTCAAGGTGGAAATACCTGGATATTCTGTGATTAGTTCTTTAATTTTCTTTTTTTTTTTTGTGACAGAAGTCAGTATGGAAAATTCAAGGTGTGGCTTGAGGTGCTTGGCTTTTTTTGTAATGCTGCTGTAGCAGAACATATTGCTCAAAGTGGTGTGTTCCTGTATCTTGGGTTGCTTAGAAAATCTTGCTTCCCTTGTGCTTTATCGAGACCAGAGAAGGTAGGTCGGTCTGTGGTTGTGTCAGGTGGAGGTGACGGTGAGGGCAGCGTGTGCTGCGTGCTGATCTTCCCTTTTCCCAGCCCTGACTCACCAGAGAAGGGCAACAGAGCTGGGGAAGAGTCTGGGTCACAAGGGTGATGAGTGGCTGAGGGAGCTGGGGTGGTTTAACCCACAGGAGGGAAGGTCCAGGGCTGACCTTTCTGCTCTCCACAGCTCCCTGATAAGAGGGTGCAGCCAGGCAAGAGTCAGGCTCTTCTCCTAGGTAAAGAGCAAGAGGACATAATCCTAAATTGCACCAGGGCAGCTTTAACTTGGACATCAGGAAGAATTTCTACTTGGAAAGGATAATTAGACATTGGAACAGGCAGCCCGGGGAGTTGTCACTGTCCCGGGGGGTGTTTAAGGGGAGCCTGGATGCGGCACTCCGTGCCGTGTTCTGGCTGACAGGGTGATGCTGGCTCCTAGGCCGGACTCCGCGGTCCCCGGTGCTGTCCAGCCCCGCTGCTCCCGCGGTTCCGTGACTGCCGCGTCCCGCCCGTGTCCCGCACGTGGGCGCCCTTACCGGGACTACATCTCCCAGCGGCCCC
>VZTB01003126.1:273190-321266 GCA_013397245.1 Thryothorus ludovicianus | reverse complement strand
GCCGGACAGCCGCGGTCACCCCGGGCCGGACAGCCGCGGTCACCCCGGGCTCGGCTCGGACCCGACCCGCCGCTGGTGGCTGCCACGGGGCTGAGGGAGTGGTGCGGAGGGGCACCCGTGTGCCCCATGGGGTGAGGAGGCGGCTGTGGGCCTTGGCGTGAGGGGACTGTGGGGTGAGGGCTCAGTGCCCCTGTGCCCTGCCCAGGCTGGCACCGGGCAGGCATGGTGGGTTACGACCCCGAAGCCAGGTGCGTGTCCACGGCGGAAGCGGCTGCAGCAGGATCAGCGTCTGGCTTGGTCACTCGGGTCCTTGTGAGCCCCTTGGATGTCCTCAAGATTCGCTTTCAGGTACCTCACTCGCGGCGTGCAGGGAGCAGGGATGGAAGGGCCTGGCAGGGAGCGGAGCTGATCCTGGCCTGGCTGAACAGGTCCAGCCAAAGAGCGCTAAATCTGCTCGTCAGCCCTCACCCACCTTGTGTACAGCTTATGCAAGGAAGTAGGGCTATCTTGTGTCTGCTTCTATTTATACAACTTCACTTGTGTGGGAATGGGATCTTGTATTTCTGAGACTTCGTTCTCTTTCTGTTTTTGTGAGTTATTTCCACTATCTGACTGAATTTCACTATCATCCCTCCTGCTTATCTTTGTGTTCATGCATGTTTTTATTCTTTTAGAGCCCTTCATAAATATCATCCCAGTCAGATCTGAATGTGATTCTGTTGGAAGACAGAATGTAGTCCCTTAGCACTGGCTGGCTGAAAGGGTTGTGAATTCCCAGAACACTTGAACCAATGTTGAAGGGTGAAATTGAAAATACTTTCTCCCGTTTCCTCCAGCTCCAGATCGAGCAGCTCTCCTCCAGAAACCCTGCGGCCAAGTACCACGGCATCCTGCAGGCTGTGCAGCGCATCTTCCGGGAGGAGGGCTTGGCAGCCTTCTGGAAGGGCCATGTTCCTGCTCAGCTCCTGTCCGTCGGCTTCGGAGCTGTTCAGGTGAGGGGACCAGGCATCACCTGGGCACACTGTGTGCACACAGGACACTGCTCTGCTCCCTCAGACCATCTCCGTTCAGCAGTGGGAAGGCTGTGTAGCTGTATAAAGCTAGTTTGTAGTTCCTAAATTAATATTCCTGAGCTTGAATACACTGGAGCACAGTGAGAGCAAACTGAGCTCTCTACTCTTTGCCACTTGGCTTAGCTGCTCATGCTCCAAGCATGAGCAGTTTTTTGCTCCTAAGTCATGCTGTCACCCTAAGGGCTTGTTAGGAAAAAATAATGAAGCTGATGAGGGTGTTTTACACAAGATTGTTATGCCTAATTTGTAAACATTAATAACAGCTTTAGGAGCAGTGGCTGAAAGGGTAAAGGAGAGCATGTCTGTGACATAGCAAACAGTCTTCCGGATCCACAGAACATTAAAACGAGTTTTTCACGATTCTAAATGCAAGAATTAGCAGAAGTGTTGGACACCAGAGTATCCCAAGCATTCCCGGGGCTGCTTTGTGATTTTCACACGTTGCAAGCTGGGGAGGACTTTTGAAGGACACTGAGGGTGGTAATGAGCGGGGAGGGGTGGAGCTGTTGGTGAAATGGGAGAGGAGTGGGAGACTCCTGTGAATGATAAGGATCAGCTTCCTGACCACTCCTGCGCTTTTGTTTCTGCAAGTTCATGGCGTTCGAGAGCCTGACAGAGCTGGTGCACAACGTCACCACCTTCAACGCCCGCGGCTCCCTCGTTCACCTGGTGTGCGGGGGCCTGGCCGCCTGCACGGCCACGGTCGCAGTCCAGCCCATGGACACGCTGCGCACCCGCTTTGCTGCCCAGGGTGAGCCAAAGGTGAGGCTTAGCATTCCGTGCTGTCATCCGTGGCACTAGCAATATTTCACAGGTCTGAAGATGCAGGAGGTTTATGAATGAAGGAGCAGGTGCTGTTAAGGCCAGTGTTTGCCTTGTTGCCAAGTTATCCCTCTGTTGACACAGCTTTCCTAATTGTGTTTTGCTGCTTCTGATCCTGGCAGGTGATGCAGAAAGTAGAAACTGTTCTTAACAGGATAGCTTAATTTTTGCTTTGGCTGTTGGATTTTTATAGAACCTGCTCCCCAGGCTGTTGAACATTGTATTTTTGAAACTTTCCACTTGTAGAGAGTCATGTTTAGATAATGACAAGGATGATACTTGAAAC
This sequence comes from Thryothorus ludovicianus, assembly GCA_013397245.1. NCBI lineage: Eukaryota > Metazoa > Chordata > Aves > Passeriformes > Certhiidae > Thryothorus > Thryothorus ludovicianus. The sequence goes on along the minus strand of VZTB01003126.1, from coordinate 319,085 downwards.
CAGTCACCTTTCACCTGTGCTTCATGGTCTAATTTACACAAGAATTGGTCTCTGTGCTAACTCGGTCTGTAATAATGGGATTGACTTGTATCAGAGCCATTTCTGTATTTAGCCTACAGCAGAATTATAAGCATGTATTATATGAATTGTGCTGCAGGAGTTAGGAACTGTTAAAAGAAAAATAATCATATCTGAGATGCAGGTGGTCTCAGGACTCAGCTCCATGCCTTGTTTCTTTTAAGTCACAGGGGCTTAGCAGAGAACACTGTTAGGGTGTGGAAAATCACCTTGCTCATCCCTTTGTGCTGAAGACAGTCAGTTGTATTTTGAGCAGTGGGAAATTCCTATACCTTTTACTGGGAAATGACCTGACCCTTGCTTTGCTGTTTTTTAGTTCACTGGAAAGTCACTCAGCCTCTTCCTTGTGTTCCAGATCTACCCCAACCTTCGCCATGCAGTGGTGACCATGTACCAGACAGAAGGGCCTCAGACATTCTACAGAGGTTTGACCCCCACACTCCTTGCTATCTTCCCATATGCTGGTCTCCAGTTCTTCTTCTACAACATCCTACAGCAGTTTTCCAAATGGGTGATTCCAGCTGAAGCAAAGAATGGAGGTAGGAGCTGGGACAGTGGTGGTTGCAGTTGGGAGAGGAGGAGGATGAATGCTGCTTTGGGTGACTGATGTAAGCTCTGTTAGTCCTTTCACATTTTTTGATGCAACATCTGAAACATATCCTTATTTCCCACCTCATATTTTTACCCCTGCACAGAAATGCCAGATTAAGTACAGTGGAGTTCACAAACAACTCCCATAGTGGAATAACAATGATGGAAGTGGGTGGATGGGAAAGTGAAGTGTCACAGGCCAGGGTGCTCTTTCTTTAACAGTGTCACTTTACTGATACTGGGAAGTATCAGTGCTGCCATAATCTTTCTGTTTCATTAGTGCTGTGGAGACAGGACTCTTGGATTTCCTTAGTAAATCTCCCTCCAAATTCCAGCATTTTGTTAGGGAAGAGGATTCATTTATTCTAGTTTAAAGCTGTCAGGCTCTTGATTTGATGTTTTTATGTTGATTTCTAGCTCTCTGTAAAAGAACCTCATCCTGATGCAAACTGCCACCTTGGCAGTTCTATACCTGTGCCTCCTTGAGCAAGAGGGATGCAGCAGCAGCATGACTTTGTTCCTCAATGGAATTTCTGCAGCAGAGGAACGAGACTTTTCAATATCATGTCTGCATATTTAATTTTAGGTGGCAGAGGCTGATGTGCTGGGAGCTCATGTTTGTCAGGAAAAAGTCTAATACAGAACTCGTTTCCCACAAGCCTCTCAAATCATCAGGCAGTGTCAGCTTGTGACATTCCAATCCAGAATACATCAGCCTGAGCAGTTAGGGGTGCAAGATTTGCAGTGACCAGGCTTTTACTGGGGGCTGGGGCATGAAAATTTCCATCCACTGGCAGAAAGTTGTCTGGGGATTGGGGTTTTTTGAGCAGAGCAAAACCATAAGTCAGTGTAAGGGACCAAGAGAAGCTGGTCCTCTGACTATAACAGACATTGCAAGCCTGAAAAAATACAGCTTGAGATTCTTTGGCCAAAACTATTACAGAAGAGGTGATGTAACTTCAAAGGACTTTTTTGACCTTCATGTGAAAAGTGATTTTTAACTTGCCTCTTACGATCTGTAAGCAGAATTCCCTGACAATTCTATTTTATTCCTCCTTTTTGTGCATCTCAGGCAGCATTAAAGACCTTGTCTGTGGCAGCTGTGCTGGAGTTGTCAGCAAAAGCCTCACATACCCTTTGGACGTGGTCAAAAAGCGACTGCAAGTGGGTGGCTTTGAGCACGCTCGGGCAGCCTTTGGGCAGGTGAGAAATGCTGGCAGTGGTGGATTTTCCTGAGTATGGAACTAATCCAGTGCACTGAAATGCAGTGACAATCCACCAGTGGTATCTGTTGAGTTCATGTTGGGGATGGGAGCTCCCAGTGAGCCCTGGTCTCATTTAATAATGTGAATTTATACATGAACATAACTGGGTTTATTTTATGATAGGTCCCAGGAGGGACCTGTTGAGCATACTTGTGCTCTGGCTTGTCATCCTCTCCGTCAGCTGTGTCTTGGAGCTGGAGATGAATCAGGCAGACAAAGGGGTTTTGAATTACTTGACTTTTTTAGTTGCAGCTTGTTTTTCCTGATTCAGAACCAAATTACTAGCAAAGGATGACACTGGCTCTGTGCTGAGGTCACTTGGCTGTCAGGCTTCTCTTCTGCAATTAATGGGATGACACAAGAAATAGTGTCAAAATAGACCAAGTGTTCAACTTGTGGTTTGTATATGAGAATAGCTTGAAATTCAAAACAAATTAAATACTCTGTTGTTCTTTAGCACCATTGTTACTACCTTGAAATATGCTTGAAGACAGAGATCTTTCAAGGAACTATGAAATGTGGAAATTTTTTCTTTTCCTTAAAATTCCTTGAATCTGAGAAGGAAATCAGTCTGTACCCTAAGAAACTCTGGAACAGGATTTTGATGTCTCAGCTTGTTGCATTGGATGCTTTTCCTCCTGCAGTGAGATACAGAATTTGTTCTTAGCATTGATATGTCACAAAATGTTAAAACTGAACAGTGTAACATGACAATGTGCAGGCAGCTAATTTGGAAACTTCTAAGTGCTGTAGCTGTGTTTTCTTTTTGTCAGAAAAAAACCAAAATTTTTTCCTTCTTAGACAGTGAAGGGGATAGAAACCAGCAACTGCACAATCTGAAATAATGGCTTCACAGACCTGTGCCATAAATTTAAAGTCATGCTGTTGTTGTGTGCAGAGGTTTTACAGCCATTCAGTGAATGATGTCCATAAACCATTTCTGATGCTGTATTTTAAGTGTCTACATTTTATCTATCCTGCTCCCTCTAAACTGTCTCTGAAATTTTCAGTTACTACCCAGAAAGGCATCTCCAGGCTGCATGTCAAGATGATGTTCCTGTGGTGTACTTTGGGGATTGTGGTGTTTTTTTCCAGTTGTCCTGAAGTTTTCTTGTTGCCATTTCTCTCCCAGGTACGGACATATGGGGGTGTCCTGGACTGCATGAGGCAGATCATGCGAGAGGAGGGCCCGGGTGGGTTTTTCAAGGGCCTCTCTCCCAGCTTGCTGAAGGCTGGCTTCTCCACTGGCCTCATCTTCTTCTGGTACGAGCTGTTCTGTGGCTTCCTGTGTGCCCTGAAGAGCCCCGAGAGCCCGCAGAGGAAGGAAGGCTGAAAGGGACCCGTGAGGCTGCCTGCTGCTCTCCTCAGGAGGCGAGACTGATGGCCCTGCTCTGAGCGTGTTGGAAACGTCAGAGCTCCCCCAGGCTGTGAGAATCACCTTCTGGAAACGTCAGAGCTCCCCCAGCCTGCGGGGAATCACCTCCTGGGACCCAGCAGAAGGAGGAGGTGACTGCAGTTCTGCTGGAGACACTGAACTGCTTGGCTGGGAGCCGTTCAACAGAGAGCTTTTCTTCTGTCTCCTCTCAGATCCGTGCACATTTAGTGGGGAGAGGGGGACCAACAGGCCACTCCCTAGCAATGCTTGTGCTCTGGAAAGGCACCCAATGAAGTGGGTGAATCCCTGAGCTCACCCTGGATCCCAGAGAGGGGATTCTGGCCCAGCCTCGTGCTATTTAACCAACCAAACACCACTTCCTAGCAGTGCATCTGCACTGCTGCCCTGCTGTTTGCACCAGATTTTTGTCTCGGTGTTGCACAGAGCCTCAGTTTTCCTCTCCTCTGCTGCCAGCTGCTGCTGCTTGGTCACTGAGCTGAGCATTCCCTGTCATCTTAAACACAGCCCCTTCTCTGACCATGCTGGACCAGACTTGTTCTCCCTTTAACTCCTGTGACCTTGATTGTGTGCTAAATTCCTGTTTCTCTTCCTGGGTGTCTGGCCATACATCTCTTAGGGATTTACAGTGCCTCACTCACACTTTTTTACAAGCAAACCTGCATATTAAGCTCCACTCTGAGGGAATTCAGCACACAAACCAAATTTTTACTTCAGGGTTCTTTGCTTCAAAGCAGTGAGTAAACAAATGCCATATAGAGTTAAGAAATAATTATTCTAAGTTGGATTAATGAAGGGAAAGTCCTGTGGAAACTAGTAATTCTTTTATCATTATTTATTTAATAGCACCTTTGGATGTGTCTGACAAGTATTTCTCTACTGTCCTCAAAATATTTCAGAACCTCAGTCCTGCTCTGGTGCTAGCAAATGAAAATGTTTTGACAGGATTTGCTGAAGTGAAAGGAATGAACATCAAATGGGAATTGGTTGTCTGAGCGTGGAGTTTCACACGGGTGATTGAATTAGAGATGGAAAAGTGTTTTTCTGGAGTTTCAAAGGTTTTATGAGTGGTTAAAAAAAACAACAAAACCTACCAACAACTCTGATTTATGTAGCAGTGGAAAAGAGGAAAATTGCTTTCTTCCTCTTCTTTTATTCTGTGTTTTTTCAAGCCTAGCAGGGTGTGGCTGGAATGTGTGGAAGGCAGAGTTCCCAACCCTGCCATACACAAGTACAAAAACACTTTAGTCATCTGCAAAGGATGGATAAGGCAGAGCACTGCACTTACTTGGAGGATGGTTTGATGGTTCTTAACACAGAGCTTTTGCAGTATTCAGGGTGTTAATCCCAAATGGTCTGGCTGAATTCCAGCATGACCAATTCCATTCCACTGACAAAACTTCTGGCAATTTTGAGCATATCAGCATTGCTCACTTATCCTGAGCTATTGTGAGAGGCTGTTTTTAAAAAACAGCTGTTTCACTGGTGGCTGAGGTATCTGGGGAAATTCCTTGCAAGCCCAGGCTGAATGACTTTGTGTCTGCTGTAGGTTTGAGATTCTGGAGTACAAAGTGGCCTGCAGGTGACTGAGCTGTGTAAAGTTCATTGAGCAGTGTCAGTGTCAGGCAGGAAGCCAATATTTGAGTCTTAAAGAGGGAGAGAGAGCTGCACATACTCTAAAAATGGCCGTTTTGTTTAGAGCAGAAAATGCAGGAAATGTGGAGTTTCTCCAAGTGCCTCAATCCTGTTGGCATTTTCCTCTGTTATTTAGGCTCTTCTGAGATTCCTCAAAATCTTCTTGACAATGTTTAGCCTTTGTTTATTGTTTACCTGTTGTTCTTGGAAAAACATTATAAGGAGCAATGGACTCAGCCTCATGGCATCCTTGTGAGGAAGAGAAATGTCTCTTTTCAAAACAAACAGGTTGGCTTTTTTACTGGCTTTTGTTGCTGGTGAGAGGAATGCAAGTCGTGGTTAGCAGGGAAAGGCCAGAACAGACAAAGTTTGGTGCTGACCTAGGCTTCCTTAGGAAATGGGGACTCATCCATCCTGTCTAAACATTGCAAGACTTGTTTTCCATTTCTTTGTCAAAGAGCTGCTGTTAAACCGCACAGGGGGAAACTGGTTGGAAACCCAGCAGCAGGAAAGAACAGGAAGATGTGTGCTCTGTTAGGGTGATGTTCCTCGAGGGTGCTGTGGAGCTTGGGGTGATGCTGGCAAGGGCAGCACTGGAGAGTATGGAGCAGCTTTTCCTCTCTGGGGTTGTTTTTCCCTCTACTCTGCATTAACTGAGCTTGCCTTCACCCAACAGATGGCAAAGCTAGAGTTTAAGTTGTGCCTGTCTGGCCCAGGCTGTGGAAGAGACACTCCCTGGTCCGAGGCCTTTGTGCTGTGAGTCACAAATGTTACAGGCCCTTAAAGGCATCTGGGCTTCCACTGAGAGGGAGAAAGATGTGACAACATCGGCAATGCTAGGGACTGCATCCAACAATCACTTCACCTCTGATCAGCAGCATCTGTCCCTCGTGGATTTCACATGTGCACTTCGCTGGGGAATGCACTGTAACTGGGATGTTGATTTCTCTGTGGGACTGAGGCAGAATGAAGCACTAGGAGGACAGATTTTATTTCTCATGCTGCTCTGGCAAAACACGTGCTGTTAGGAGCTAAGTCTCTTAGAATTAGAGGAGCAGGAGATGGGAGAGATCAGTAGTCACCTTATTCTCCCAGGTGCTGGGACTGATTTGCTCTTGGAAGCTCCACACCCCCATTCAGTGTGAAGTGACTCCCGTGGCAAATGCCTCACTGTGAGACTCGGCCGATTTTGGCCACTGGGATTTCTTTGCAAGCTAATCCTCTCACCAAGGATTTACCTGCAGTTCACCTCACTAGCTGCTCAGCAGTTGTGTTTGTTTTCTTCTAGTGCCTTTTACCCTGATGATGTCCCAAAGCTCCTTAGCAGGCAGAGCTTTGGCCAGGAGTTGTGTCGTGGTTGTTCACAGCTCCAGCACAGCAGCGAGCCAGCCTCGGACACACAGGATCTGTGAGGAACATTCTGCTTCCTGCAGTGCTGGCTGGCTCACCGAGTTCCTAGGACAGTCCCACTCTCAGGATGCTCATCGAGAGCTGCACGGCATCATTTTTGACAAGAAATGAATGTTTTACGGTCGGGACTGGAATTGATTGTATTTAATTTGGATTTAAGTTTCTCTTGTGATGTTGAAACTTTAACTGTGGCATTTTGCTATGTTGCCTGAGAGGCTCTTTTGCAGCTGCTGTTTCCTGAAAGCATCTGAGCAGAACATGCACAGTGTGTACCTACCTTTAAGAAAAGGTACATTAAATATTTTATTGGGCAGTGTCTGGCTACAGTTCGTTTATTCCTTTCCTCTTTGTGCCTATGCTGGACCCCACAGGAACATCACGACTCTCCTGCTGCCTGAACGGGAGGATAATCAGGGCCAGAGTGTGGGGAAATAGGAGCCATTTGCACTTCCCGTTTGCACCCCAGCTGGTGCTCCTCAGCCATAGGCAGAACTGTACTCTCTGTATGGGGTTCCCCGTTGAGAACTGCACCAGAAGGGATCAGCCAGCCAAGGGGAATTTTTGCAGCCCAGTCCCACTGCTGTGTCCTAGAGGGGCTTTTGGAGCTGTGGTACCCAATCCTGAGCCTCACACTCCCAGCGGATGAGTTAAAGCTTTGTTTGTATCCTGCCAGACCATGCAGTGCTACAGAAAATGTTCCCGAACGAAATGGTTGAGATTTGAGGGGAAATACGTGAAGTGTGTTATACCATACTCAGCTCTCGTTTCAGTGCGTTGGTTTAGTGCATCTCCCCTTTCCTGACTTTTTTCCTACTTATTCCTTTATACCATCGGCTGCAGCCTGCGCTGGCCCGGAGGGAAGGGCGGAATTCACGCCGCTGTCACCCGCAGAGCGCCGGGACAGCCCCGCGGGGGCCCGAGGCACAGGGGTGAGTGCTGCGGGCGGGGGAGTCGGGAAAGCAGCGGCCGTGCCCGGGAGCGCCTCCGGAGGGACCTGGGGAACCCGGGAGATTCCCGAGGGGCAGCCGGCAGTGCCTGGAGGAACACGGGAGATNCCCGGGAGATTCCCGGCGCTCAGCCCGCCGTTCCTGGGGGATCCCGGGAGATTCCCGGCGCTCAGCCCGCCGTGCCTGGGGGAACCCGGGAGATTCCCGGCGCTCAGCCCGCCGTTCCTGGGGGATCCCGGGAGATTCCCGGCGCTCAGCCCGCCGTTCCTGGGGGATCCCGGGAGATTCCCGGCGCTCAGCCCGCCGTTCCTGGGGGATCCCGGGAGATTCCCGGCGCTCAGCCCGCCGTTCCTGGGGGATCCCGGGAGATTCCCGGCGCTCAGCCCGCCGTGCCCCAGCGCTCGCAGGCGGTGGCGCTGCCGCAGCGGCCGCCGCTCTCCCGCCCGGCCCGGCCCGGCCCTCCCCCGGCTCGGGCGAGGAAATGACCTAAGAGGAAACCTGGGCCGTGCCGGGAGGGCGCGGGGCTCGGGAGGTGCCGGCGATGTCCCGGCGGCCGGAGGACACAGCGGGGGCGGCCGGCAGGTCGGTGGGGCTGCGTCCGGCTCCCCCTGCCCTACCTGGGGCAGTGCGGGGGCTGCTTTCCCCGGGTCCGTCTCTTCCTCCGTCCGGTGGCCCTTGGGCTTGTGCCAGCCGCGGGTCTGGAGTGACGCGAGGCAGCGGCGAGGGCTCCTGGGGGCTCCGGTGGTGCAGCTGCCCCGGGCAAGAGGCGTCTCGGCGCTGGGGGTTCCACTGGAGGCTCGGCGGGGCCGGGATGGGGGTTCCGGGGGCTGGTAGAGCCCCTGGGGCAGACACTATGGGGTGGCAGAGGAGACACTCTGCTCTTCTCCCTCTCCTTGTAGTGGTCAGGGCTTGTCCAGCCCATACTGCCAGGGGTGACCCTGCAGGTCACAGGTGCCCTCCACCTGAGCTGGCGGATCACCGGCAGGTTGAGGGTGCTGCTGGCAGGGACCGGTGGCAGAGGAGCAGTCGGTACCCAGCGCTGCCCCGTGTCACCCACTGCCACCAGCCCTTCCGATAAGGGTTGCTTGCAGGAGGGTCTCTAGTGCAGGCTGGCTCGGTGTTCACACCCTGTGGTTTGCTCTGGGCTGCAATTCAAAGCAGCCGCGGCCATCAGGGAGCCGTGGGACGGAAGCTCCGGGAGAGGGGCCGGGGGCGGCGGCACAGACGCTGCCAGACGGGCTCGGGCTCTTTCCGCTGCGCCCTCTGAGGCTCCCGCCACGTCCCTGCTGCGTGGAGATGCTGCCGGGAGCACACGGGGCTGCTGGTGATCTCGGGCTGCTCCGCTGGCCGTGCAACACGGCATGAGGGCAGATGCAGAGAGAGAGGCCGGCTAGGAAGGTGTTTGCCAACCAGGCATGGCACGGAGGGCACCCAGCTGCTTGTGAATCCACGGCTGTGCCAGTCCCAGGGTAGGTGAGAGCTTTGGCTGCGAGAGCAGCGTCGGCAGGTGGTCACCCTCACGGAGCTGCTCTGCTCGGAGTTACTTTTATGCTGGATGTGAAGGGACTGCTCTAGATAATCTGTCCCATGCCCCTAAAGGCTCTTGGGCTTTGATGTGGGTAGGGACTTGTTTGCAGAGAGGGGTGAGTAATAGCCAAGGAATTTCGACGAGCTGGCAAAATTTATTTGGGCGATTGCCACCTCAGTTTGTGCTGCTGGTCTGGCTAGCCCTGCATTTCCATCCAGCAGATCCTGTGTGAGTCAAAGCAAGCCCTTCCTCTCTGTGCTGTGTGTACCCTCTTGCTGTCTTCACTGTATCATGAAGCAGAAGATCAATCTAGAGACTAGTTAGGAGCACTGCTAGTGCTGCAGAGCAGTGTTTGACTGCAGAGGGATTAGAGAGATGGGAGCTGTTGCTGTTGGGGATTTGGCTGCTGAGTTTGCTGTGCTGGGTGCTGAGGGAGCCTGGTTCTGGTGCAGCAGAGGTGCTCTGGTGAGTGTGTGTTGGAGGCTTTGATTCTTCCCAGATTTTTGTATGAAAGCTGCTGAATTGGTGTTTAAAAGGTCCAAGGCAGCAGTGTGTGCCTTCCTGTAATAGAGCCACATATATTTTGGGTGTGCTTTGCCTGTAATACATTTCTCATATCAGAAACATAAAGGTTCTGAAGATTAAGTTCTGTCATCAGCTGGTAGGAGACAAGGCTTTAAAAGATGTGGGAATGGGGGTTTGCATAGATCTAAGGGTCAAGCTGGTGCCCTAAGAAAAGAGGAGTTTCCTTGGGGTGGGGAGCTGTCGGAAGCAACTGTGCTTCAACATTACCTGGGATGTGCCAAATGGCAAATGGGTGAATGTTTGCCTCTGTCCAACTAAGCTGTGTGCTCCTTCCCCAGGGACTGTCACTAGCTCATCCACTGCCCTGACTACTGCCCTTGGAGGAAACAAGTCATGGGGGAAACAGGCAAAGAAGAGTACAAAATACAGTCCTTTGACTCCGAGACTCAGAAGCTGCTGAAAACAGCCCTCAAAGGTCAGCAGGTTTTTATGAGCTCCTCTGCCACACACGGTTTCTGCACCATTTAATGTGACTGTACTGGGCTCTGCACAGACCTTGGTTGCTTTCCAAGTGCCTCTAGGCAATCAGGGGCCAAAGAGGGCTGGGTCCTTGACAGTATTCCTCTTTGCAGACCCCAGTAACGTGGACCTGGAGAAAGTGGCCAATATTATAGTGGACCAGTCCCTCAAAGACTCTGTGTTCAGCAAGGAGGCTGGGCGCATCTGCTACACCATCATCCAGGTGAGAGCTCGTGCCTGTGCAGTGAAACACCTGGGCTCTTGTGTGGCTTGTCCCTGGGCTGGGCCAGGAAGGGCTTTGCCCCAGTCATGTGCTCTGACCCCTTGCCCATCTCTCCTCTCCTGCCACTTGCCCCATGCAGTGGCAGCATCCAGAAGAGCAGTGGGCCAGCACAGGCAGCGAGCTGCTGCTTTCTGAGAATCACAGAAGTGTATCGTGTGTTACTGCATCCCCCTGCCCCTCTGGCACCCCTGTTTCATCCCTCCATCCTGTTTTTGTGGGTTTACAGGCAGAGAGCAAACAAGTAGGCCAGAGCATCTTCCGGAGGAGCCTGCTGAACCGGCTGCAGCAGGAATACAAGGACAGGGAGGAGCTGCGCACCCGCTCACTCCAGGCCTGGATCTGCTACGTCACCTTCATCTGCAACATCTTTGACTACCTGAGGGTGAGGAGCTGGAGCAGCTGGCTGCTGCTGCCTGGAGTGCCAAACAGCCTGGGCATGCCAGGATACCAGAGCAGGGGTGTTGGGTGGGTGTTGTACAGAGCCCCAGAGCTGGTTCTTAGCACAAGGGTGCTGACAGGGCTCGTGCTACCTACAGCCTTGGAGAGCCAGAGAAAGTCTTCAGGAACAGTCACAAAGTCTCAGCTTCCTCATTTTGTACCTCGTGTTTGAAATCCCCTGATTTGCCTGCTCCCAGATGTCCCAGATTGGACTGGTTTAGTTGCTGTGGGGTTTGCTGATGGAGTTTGGCTTCAAGCCTTTGTGCAGTGTGTGAACTTGGAATTCCTGCTTGGAGTAGATGTAAAAGTGATGCAAGTAGAGCTGCAGGCAGGAAGAATACTGTTGGAACAAGTGTGTTTCCCATGACTATCTGCTTACATTTAAAAATAGATGGTTTTTACATCATTTGCTAGCTTCTCTGCTTCCTGGAAACTCAAATATCTGATCTCTGATGTAAATCCCACTAATACAGCACAACTAAATCCTGCTCTGTTCTCCTTTGGAGAGCAGCAAGGGAATAACTATTTAAAACACCTGCAGACTCCCTTCTGTCCCCAGGCTGACAATGCTCTGCTCTCCTTGCAGGTCAACAACATGCCCATGATGGCTCTGGTGAACCCAGTGTACGACTGCCTGTTCCGGCTGGCACAGCCCGACAGCCTGCAGAAGGAGGAGGAGGTGAGTGCAGGGAAGAGCTGCTGATGTTTCTCTTGTCCTGCCAAGGACCTGTAAAATGCACAGTCCTGGGGGTGCAGAGGAGCCTCCATTGCTTTGTGCTCAGCCATCTGCTCTTCCTTCTGAAGGTGGACTGCTTGGTCCTGCAGCTCCACCGCATCGGTGAGCAGCTGGAGAAGATGAATTCCCAGCGCATGGATGAGCTCTTCTCCCTGCTCCGAGATGGCTTCCTTCTGCAGGAGGGGCTCAGCTCCCTGTCCCAGCTCCTGCTGCTGGAGATCATCGAGTTCCGGGCTGCTGACTGGAAGATGACAGATGCTGCCCAGAAATATTACTACAGCGAGGTGACAGATTAACCTCCCACAGCAGAGGAGTCCCCAGCACCTTCACCAGCAAGCTTCGTACCAAGTTGGAATTGTTCATGTTAATTTTCTAGCACTTCCTGTAAATAGGATTTATAATGGCTAGAGCCTCTCTGCACCTACTGTCAGATGCAGCTGGTGCTGGTCTGACTTTGGAGGTTCAGAGCAGTGGGAAGGGCACACTTTACCCAGCAAGTTCTCCCACTGATTTTGTCTTAATATTGGGCTGCTGCCAGCAAAGGGCTTGGTAGGCTTCTAGTTCACACCAGCATTTTCTATGAGTGTTAAGGAAAGCACAGTTTAGGCTGAGAACATTTTGCTTCACCCCAAAGCCAGCAGGACTGTGGGAGGCAGCAGGGAAATCTCCCAGCTCAGGTTGTACCTGGTTCTCTGGGACAGGTCACAGAACACACCATGGCCTCACAAACAGCTCAACCAAGTGCTTTTGTTCCCAGACTCCTTCCAGCATGCTGGCTGCACCTGCATGCACACATCCAGGAATACCTGCCATGGGGCAGCCTGTGACAGGAGAGGTCTCTGAACATATACAGGCATGGGTTTTATAGGTTTTCTACAATAACGGCCACTTTTTTCCAGAATTTTGCTAGTTTCAGCTACGTTATATTTCTTATAAGAATGGGAGAGGAAGGAAGGAAACAAAATAGTCTATGGAAGGATTTTTTTCTAATAAAAGTTTTCCACTAAAGGACGCCCTGCTTTCTCCCTGTGCCACTGCTGAGCAATACTGAAGGGTTGCTCCTGACTGAAGCCCTAAGGCTGTGATAACTCAGTGTCTGCTCCAGTCCAGGCCTCAGGGCTTTTTTACACAACCAGGGCAGCTGGAACAACAGAGACAAAGGTCTGGAATCGGGAAACCTTTTCCATAAAACTGGTTTTATTTTGTCAACATTCCCATCTGTGCAGACCATGTTGCTGACGACCAAAACCAAAAATCATAAAGGGCCTTTCATTGCCTGGTCTAACAATCCCTGTGGAAGAGGATCCAGCTCTGCTCTTAGCTCTGCAGACAAAAACATTGCTGATTTGAGGAGCAGAGAGACTTTCAGATCCCCAGGTAAGTGAAAGATGGTTTTGTTTGGCATTACTGTGAGAAAAACATCTAAGGCTTGTCTTCTCAGGGAAGTGATTATGAAATAACTGGAGCAGCCCTGCTGGGGCTGCTAATTCAGATTCCCCCTTCCCCCATCCAAACAAGCACAAAACAAAAGAACCTCGTGGGGATTGTGTGAGCTTTCCCTGGGTTAGATCAGAAGCTGCCTGTGAGGGATATTGCACCTTTCCCTCTCTGAGGCTGGCAGCCCTGGGGCTCTGCTCTCCAGGCCGTGGCAGTGTCCCTCACAGGGTCCCTACCACCAGCGGAAGTGGGCGTACGCCCGGTTGGCCTCTGCCATCTTGTGCAGGACGTGCTTCCTCCTGATGACAGGCCCCTCGTTGTTGAAGGCCAGGAGCAGCTCCTGGGAGAGCTTTTCTGGCATCAGCATCCGGCGGTGTTTGTTGTCCCTGCACTCGGTGATCAGCCACTTCATGGCCAGGAAGCGCTTCCGATTGTCTGTCAGGGGGACAGGCACCTGGGAAAGGGTTAAACCAGTGATCAGCAACTGCTCCTCCCCAGCAGCCACACAGCACCAGCTGGCTCCTGCAGATGTTCACTGTGCTGCTCTCTCACTGTGCAGCCAGACCTGCTTCCGACAGCTGAGCCCTGCCAGTTCTCCTGCTCTGTCCGTGGGAACTGGACACTGCTACCAAAATGGAAATTCTGGCCTGTTTGGGAGCTGGGTCCAGGCTGGTTTGAGTTAGCAGAGATGGGAGATGCTCACCCCATCTCTGCACAGAGAAGTCACAGAATCACAGCATGGTTTGGGTTGGAAGGGATCTTAAAGATCATCTCATTCCAAATGCCTCCACATCTCACCTCTCCTTCAGGCCCCAAGGGTTGCAGAGCCTGCACTCAGAGACAGATTCTGCTTGTGTTTTAAATATCCCACTGGATCTGGGTGACCCATTTTGCTACGCTGACCTGCCCCAGGGGTTTGGGACCTCTCCCCAAGCAGCAGGGTGCAGTGGAAAGGATGGTGCTGGTTGTCCAAGGACCACCAATTCTTTTGCTGCTGATCTTTGTCTCTTTGGAAAATACTTGCTGTGCATTTCTCCTCATACCTAGTCAGAGAACCAGAGCCTGCTGCTGATTAATGGCTGGACTTGATTGATCTTAGAAGTCTTTTCCAACCAGTGATTCTGTGATAGGGGAAGCACAATACTCAGAGGTGGGGATCCTGATTTTGGACAGTTTCTGGGTGCTGTTTTATTCCAGATGGCAAAGTGTTTCTTTACAAGGAGAGATAACCTTGAGCTGATGGGGTGAAAGTCTTTTCCAACCCCTCCCTAGCTAACTGTCTCCCACCCAGATGTGCTCCCAGCCCCTCTTTCACCTGGTAGGTTTTGCCTCCTCTGGTGATGTTGCTGATCCCAATGATGGGCTGGCAGTTGTTGAGAGCCTGGTGGAAAATGACGTAGGGGTTGCATTCGATTGTTTCCTTCTCATTTTCTGGAGCTTTGTGGTACTTCTCCACCTGCTTCCTTTTAATGGCCTCCAGAGTCTTGGAAGAAAAGCAAGAAAGAAGACATACAGAGCAGATAGATTCTCCTACTCCATGAGTATCACTTTTACAAGCACCCCATTTTCACCTGAGCAACTGCTCATCCAGCCCCATTGGGAATTCTTTACTTCAAGTTTTACTTCACCCTCTTCCAGCTCCTCAGTCTCTTTTATCAGTCATTGCATTTTGGGTGAGGGGGACGAGCAGCACAAACCTGGGCCAGAAGCCAGAGAAGAGTAGGGACAAAGTGGAGCCAGGAATAGGGGTCTGTGCACTGAGCAAAGCCTGGGCCTCTAGAGCCCGTGTGCTTTGCTGTGACAAGGAATCAGTTAAATGGGAACATCTGGGCAAAATATGTTCCCATTTCAAGGGTGGAATAGGCCCACCAGTGAATACCAGTTGCTGTGGGTCAGAGCAGGCTCAAAGCTGTGTCATGTAGGTGTGACACATCTGTGGGACTTCAAGGGCAAGTTATACAGAGGGTAAGGCATGACAGAGAGCTGCAAAGATCTTCAGAGAAAATTCTGCTTTTAAGGGTATTCTCTGTGTTTATGCAGTACAAAAGGACACAGGGATACTGAAGGATGGAAAAAAAAAGGTTCTCCATGAAGCTGTCACCTGCTGGTCTGTGAGCTAACGAGGCTGGGGCAATGTACATTTTATCAAACAAATCATGGTTTATCAGAGGAATCATGCTATGAGCAACATGTACAGAGCAAAACACAGCAGGACCACAGAGATGGACCACCCAAGTTCTGGTAATTCCCAATTTCAGTGGGTTTGACATCCCAGCCTTTCATTTTGTCTAGTTTGGACATAATAGTGAGAAGAAACATGAGTTCTTACCTGAGACATGAGGTTTCTGGCCAGCACTTTATTTCCACTCTTCATCATCATATTGGTGAATTTACTGTAAACACAAAGTCAGATAGAATGTAATATGAATTCTGCCTTTATCACCCACAGAAATAAGCCCCCCACCCCCATCCCTTTGTGTTGTTCCCATGGTTAAGTGTGGGAGCTGCCAGATCTGCTGTAATTATCTCTAATCACTGCAGGACAATAGACACATTAACAGGAAAATATTAACCCAGAATACAGGGATTGTGCTGTAACAAAAGGCAATGTGCAGCCAGCAGGTGAAGGTAGAGGAGGGCAACACAGCTCCCAGGCATTTTTAGAGAGAGGAGGAGCTGCTGCTTTCTCTGACCAGATCATGGGGTCGCTGAACACAGAACTGGAGAGCGTGGGAGGGGCAGCTTTGATGGGTCGAACAGCCTTAAGCTCCATTTCTTCCCTTTCCTCCTCAGTCAGCTCCTCGAAAGATTTCTGGTACGATTCCTTTTTCACTTCTGGCTCCAGGTAGCTGGGGCTGTAGCGGCTCCACCTCACCGGCATTATCCTGCAAGGAGCAAGAGGCCGGGGCTGTAACCCAGTGCTGTGTCCTGACAGGGGGACAGATGGGCACAGATGTGACCGCGCCTCAGAGGGACATGCTGGATGGGAGAGGCATCCCGTGGCAGCGGGGCGAGCAGCTCAATGCGGGATTCCATCGCTTTTCCCACTTTTCCCGTGGCCAGGCACTCTTCCCCAGGGCGCAGGGCAGCGGAGTCACCCTGGAGCTGGGTGATGTGCTTTAGGGATGACAGTGCTGCGTGCATGGTCGGACTGGGTGACCACCCCCCACCCTTCCATCCTTGCCAGTTCCACGCCTGTAAGAGCCCGGCAATCCCAGGCGTGCGGGCGGCCTGTCCGTGCGCTCCCGCTGCGGCGCACACCCTCCCCGCGCCCCCCGTGTGCTCCCGGCCAGCCGCCCCCGGGCCTCCCCCCGTGCTGCCCGTGTTCCCGCGGTGCGGAGCAGCCCCCGGGGAGCTCCCCCGGCCCCGTCCGCACTNGGGCGGGGCCCCGGGGCGCTCCGGCAACATGGCGGAGGCTGAGGGGGAGAGCCTGGAGTCGTGGCTGAGTGAGTACTGCGGGCACGGGGGGCACCGCCCGGCCCCCTCCGACACCCGGCCCCGCTGCTCCCCGGCCCCTCTGCCCCTTCCCAGCGCCTCTCTGCAGCCTCCGCTCGCCCGACCCCGCCACTCCCCTCAGCCGGGCGGGAGCCCCGGGGCCGTCCCGGTGAGGCCGGGGGGTGACAGCGCCTTGGGAACGGGTTGGCACAGCCCCTTGGGCACGGGGGAGTTTCAGCACACCGGGCAGGGGGGCTCAGCACCGCGGGGAAGCGCCGTGCCCGGGGAGAGCCGGGGCCGGCGCTGCCGGCGGTCACCCCGGTGTGGGAGCGGCTGGGGCCGGTCCCGGCTCCCCGGCGGAGACGGGGGCAGCTCTGCGGCTCGCCCTGCTCAGCACCCGCGAGGCTGCTGCTTTTCCTTGTCCATAAATTGTCGTGGTTCGTCTTTCTCCCGTCTCTTCCCCTGCCGGGGCTGTGGCCCGCCGGGTGTACAGCCTGAGTGTACAGCCTGTTCGTGAGGTTCGGAATTGTGGGGTTTCCCGGATGAATTGTGTTCATGTGTTACACAACTGTGATTTCCAAGCAGACAAATCCTGCTTTATGCTTGGCTGCAATTTCAGGGTGGTTGTGGACATCCGTTCTGTACAGGCTGCAGTATAGCAAAACCCTTTGTCAGGATAAGGTGCCTTAAAGGTTAGAGGGGACAAACCCCCGCTGTTTGTTGATGCCCAGCCCCTGCTGGGTGTCCCTTGTCTGTGTGTCTGTCTGTGCTGCCGTGCCAGTTGGGCTGTGGCTGTACAGAACACAGGGATGTGACTCCTGAATGAATCAGTCATAACTGTAATTGTTTTTTGTATATTCTACACACAGGAGTTCCTGCTGCTGTCCCTGAGAGGCCATGCTGCACATCATAGCCTGTTGCCTAGATTTTTCTTTTTTTAAAATAGTTATTTGTTTGATGATGGCAGAAAGTGAAGTTCCAAGTAGTCAGGCACTGGGGCAAACAGCAGAAGATGGTCATTACCCCAAATACCTCAGAGTGCAAAACCTGTTACCCTTGGAGCTATCTTTCCCTAGATGAGGCTAGATAATTCTCCTTGTTTCTTGGTATTTTTATGTAAAATTTAAACATGTACACGCTGTCATGATTTGTTATATGAGTTACTGTCTGAAAGATGTTTTCAGCTCTTCTCGTTTTAGCTCAGTCTCTTCTGTCCCCTTACCGATTTTGCTCCTCCTCTGAACTCCCACAATTTGTCAATATCTTTTGTTGTAGCCAGTGAGACACAAGGAGGAACACCCACATCCCTTCCTTGCAATCTTTCTCTGAGGAGAGCTGACTCACCCAGTTCAGTTTGTGTGTGAAAATATCTCTAGTAGGAAGGATATTTTGGGTTGTATAGCCTGGAATACTTCCTGATGGCTTGTTTTGTGGGGATATTTTTTAATTGAGGAAGTTGAGGGAGAGGTGATGCGTCCGTGGCCAAGGGGCTGAAGGGAAGAGTTGCAAAGGCCTTACTCACTGTGAGGAGCATTGCAGCGAGCCTGATTGCAGAGAGGCACACGTTTTTCAAGGCTTGGTGCTGCTCTCTGATTTGGGAGGATGCATTTATGCCAGGTCACTGCTACAGCGATCGCTGCTGGTGTGGCCGTATCGCCCCTCCCATCGCAGGGGGCGCCGAGCCTCCTGTGTCCGGGAATTACCGGGGGACTCGTGAGGCCGGCCAGGCAGAGCTGGTGCAGCTCCCGGCTTTCTCCTGCCCTCCCGAGGGTTTTTTTGTAATCATGACAAAGCCATGGCTAACGCCAGCCTTGAGGGTGTGCCAAGCTGTGCCCTTCCTAAGGGAATGGCTCAGCACCACAGCCAACTTCCCAGCCACGGGAAGATGGAGAATTTCTTACTGAAAATGTTTGGTTTTTTGTTTTATTTTTCTTGTGGTGGTGTGCAGCCTGCTGCTGCCCTGCCTCTGGCATCAGGTGAATTCACAGACCCATGAAGTAACATCATCCTCGTGTCCTGCTGCTGCGGCAAGGTCTGCGCCTCAGCCTGGGATGATCTGGCATCTGCATGTCCTGCCTCATCCCAGGCAGCTGGGATCAGAGAACGTGATCCTTCCTGTCCCCTCCTGGCTGCCAGGCTCTGCTTCTGCTCTGAGCTGAAACAGAAGAAGGTTAGGAGATAATGTCAGTTGTACAAACACAACTGCAGCCTTTGACTCCAGTGCTGCTTTTTCTGCTGCATCCAAAAGGAAGCTTCTTGTATCTCACTCATGTCAGGCTAAGAGAGTGTTCCACTGTGGAACAGATGCAAATGGATAAAATATTGTAGTTGTCTTAATTTCTTTTTTCCTTGGTTTGTCTGGTTCAGCAGTTTTTTCTGCCCAGGACAGCAGAGTCCATCTGTTAGACTGGACATGTTGGGCTGGGAGTCATAGGATAAGCCTGACCTGGGGAAACTCTTTGTTGGGGTGGCTTTTGGCTCATTTCAATAGAGAAGTGAACCCAGGAAAATAGGAGCATTCATTACCAGCCACTTAATAGTCTGTGGTTCTCTTCATTCCAGCTGCTCTGTGGTTCTCTGCGTTCTAGCATCATTTCCCTCTAGAGAAAACAAACACCTTTGTTTCATATCTAATTATTAATCTGAATGTTTCCTCATTAGCATTTCAGTCTGGCAGAGCACTGAGGGCTAAGTGACTCTGATACTCAGGGTGGGTATGAAGCAGCTTTGTTTGTCCTGAGCACATTGAGAGAAAGCTGAAAACTGAGGCAGAAGTGGTGGCAGGACTGGGGTAGTGCAAAGACTTCAGTCCCCAGATTGCTAATTTAGATTTGTGTGGTTACCAGTGTGAAATGGGATTTTCAGGAGGGGACCAGGTGGAAAAATGTCTCCGGAAGCAAATAACCAGTACCAAATGGGCCTTGGCAGTTCCAACAGAAGAGCCAAGGATTTGATATTCCAGAGCACCCACTCTTCATCCTGCAGTGAATCCTTTCACATAAGGGTTGAAGCATATTCATAAAGCAGCACAGGTGAGCTCCTTAACCAAATTTTAAGCATTGTGCATTAAAATAGAGAGGATTTTAAGTCACAACTTGATAGACATGACACAGCTTCCTGTAGGGCTGGAAGGGTGAGGTGAGGTGACTGCACTCTGCTGGGATGCTGAGTTCATGTGGCTGTGCTGAGGTGGGAACAGCTATCCATAACACCCCACAAACACACTGTGTGCAAACACATCAATCTCCAGAGCCAGGGCAGGACTTGTGATCAAGCTCATTAACTTTTATGAACCAAGGTTTCATGTGGAGGTTTTATGGATGTTGGAAATAGGATGTTTCTTCACGTGGAGCTGCACTTCCCTTTGGCAGTCACTCCCTCTGAGACTTCACTGACTTCGTGTGAGAGCTGAGTCTGACAGCATGAAATAATCCAGTGTCATTGCAACAAGTTTTTGGAGATATTTGGAACAGCTTTAAAATTAACATGTTGAACATGGAAAGTCTTGGTTACATTTTCCTGTTTGTACCACATCATTTTCCTAATTTCAGGATATGCAGCCAACAGAGTCCAGTTGGTTGTGTGTCCTTACCTGTTGGTGTTCCTCCTGCATTTATTAAGTAAATTCCCTTAATTCCAGCCAGGAACTGAGGGTTTTTCTTCTGAGCCTGCTGAGTACAAGAGGTGCTTTGGAGCACCAAACTACCACAGTGCTGTTTGACTTGCATGATGAGGCTTTAGTTTATTTTAAGTCCGTGGTTTCATGATGCTTCCAGGGTGTTCATCAGTTGGAAATGTGGTAATAAGGTTTAGGTGCCACATGTTTGGAACTGTTGTTTGGCTCTGCAGAAGTTGTCTTTTAAACTGAGCTTTCCTTGAATCTCTTGCCTGCTAGCTCAGCAAGTTCTGCAGGATGTTATCTTGCAGGTATTCCTCCCTGGCTGATGTCCTCTGCTTATCTAAGGTCCCATGAAGGTCAGCAGTGGGCACAGAGATTCACCTGTGGAATATTTTACCGTGCAATCCATGGAAAAATTTACTTGCTTTACAAGTGTCATTCAATGAGGAGGAAAACCTGAGCAAACCTTGCTGGATGGGCACAGTAGGAGGGCTGAGATGCACTGGGAAAGGGAAGGTTTGGAGCAGATGCCTGACAGCTGTTTAGCTGTCTCTGGAAAGGTAAAAGGATATGTTTTAATGATGATAAAAAATGACATTTGGTAATGCAGCTTGTGTTTATTTTGTTATGCTTCCCTCTGAGATGAAAGTACAGGGATATATGCTGGGTTTTTTCCTGCCCTTCATCCCCTGCTCTATACTTCCTGACTAAGCAATATTTAATTTCCTAGACCTCTTTCCATTATATTAATTTTTTTGAAGGTTTCTTAAATGCTAGCTCCTAGATATATAGGGACAGGTACAGTGCATTATTTCTTCCCTTACAAGAAAGAAAAACCATCATGTCTGGTCATCTTGGCTGGAAAATTAGGTTAAAGCAGGAATCTGGTCTCCTTTAAATTCATTGCTGCATCAGGGTTAAGTAAAATACGCAGAGAAGATGCATTCATGACCAAAGAGATGCTGATGGCCTCAGTGCTCTGCAATCACTACAGTTAGTGAGATCCTGCTGCTTAAGGGAGGATCCTTCAGGAGCCTGAAATAGCCCTGGCAGTAAATTGTTGATCTCGTGGCTTCAGCATGTAGGATTTGAGTTCCTGATCAGGCTGCAGTGTTTATTACTTGCAAGAAGAACTCAATGTATAATAATAAATTTCAGTTCATAAATCCCAGGAGAAATGCTAAGGCATCAATCAAATCAGCTGGCACTCCAAAAGCAAGTGCTAATGCTAAATGACTGATGTTAAACATCTGATGTTCCAGCTTTTGCTTCTGCAGAATTCCCAGGGAATACAAAAATAATTTCATATCTAGAAAGTGTGAGGGTTTAACCTTTAAGGAGTTTAATATTACAGCCAAATAGAAAGAGCATTTAATGCAGTGGAAACTGTGAGCTGAAATATTTTATTCTGTGCTCTCATTTAGGATATGGGAATAGCCTGTCTTTAAATACTTGAGATTTGGCACCTGTTTCCTTTGGAAAGCAATGGTTCTTCCTGGATGTTTGGATGTCTCAGCTTGGACACACCCTTTTCCCTGAACAGACATACCATGTGTGAACTTCTTTCTCCTGTTTTAGAGTTGGCAATGGATGTCAGATGCTTTTCTCTAGGAAATGTGTGACCTTTTATACTGTTTCTTCTCTTGATTGGTGATATGTTCTCTTTCCCTTGCCAAAGATAAAGCCACGAACCCATCCAACAGGCAAGAAGACTGGGAATACATCATTGGATTCTGTGACCAGATCAACAAGGAGCTTGAAGGGTGGGTGTCCCAAACTGCTCTACACTTAATAAATTACATTCACAGTTTAAAGTGTAAAATTCCATTATCAAACATTTACATTTTCTTTTATGTATACTGATACCACAAGGGAGAGCTGGCTACAACAGAGAGGAGATGCTGCCTCTCCTGTGAAAGGCAGCGTGGCTAATCCAGACTGAGCACTGGGAAACTGGGAATTCTGAATCTGCTTCTAATTTCAGGTTCTGCAGCTCCAGGTTTCTCATCTGGCCAGAATTATTCTATTTGCCAGTCTGTAAAATGGGGTTATCACTGATAGTGCTGGTGAGGCTTCACGTCTTTAAAATCTTTACTTGCAAGACACTTTGTTTAAACAGCAGAATTTGTGGAAGTGTGAAAAACCATCCGTGGTGTTTACCTGTTCTGTTCCAGGCCACAGATAGCTGTGAGACTCTTGGCTCATAAAATCCAGTCACCACAGGAATGGGAGGCAGTCCAAGCCCTGACAGTAGGTAGTCCTTACCCCTCCTCTTAAATCCAGGTGTGTGTCCTGTTGCATCACCTGGGAATAGAGGGGGCACAGGGTGTGTCCGTGGGGTCAGCTGGGGGCTGAGTGCCCTGAACCCCGGGAGGGAGTGGGAGGGAGCACAGTTCCATCCCTGAAACAGCTCTGGGTTAGTTTGAGCTGCTTTCCTTTGTTATCTTCAGGCAAAATTTGTGTTTGTTGTTGAGGCCAAGTATTGAGATAACACAGACCCAGATACACCTGGCTGAGGGTGGGACACCAGCCTGCCTTGATGTGTCGTCCCTAAAATTGGGAGATTGATGTCTGCATGGGGCAGGAATACTTGTCTCACTGACAGGGGCCCTTCACCTCCCCTCTAAGCAGAACACACACTGTTATTGTAGGATTTTGTATTGCTTTCAGCCCCTGTTTCTGTTCCTTGAATGCAGGTGCTGGAAGCTTGTATGAAGAATTGTGGGAGAAGATTTCATAATGAAGTTGGGAAGTTTCGTTTTTTAAATGAGTTAATAAAAGTTGTGTCTCCAAAGGTTAGTCCCTGAGCCTTACAGCTCTAGTTGCATCTTGTTTGACCTCTGTAAGCTGCAGGCAGCTTCCAAAATATTTGCAGTGTTCTGTTTGGCTCATTGCACTTATTAGTCTATATTCAAGAGCATTTGTTATCTAAGCTCTTGTTGTTTGGGGGGGTTTTATGCCTTACTAGATTTCTCAGGAAATTGAACTAATTTGCCATCACTATGCAGTCTCTGGGCTGTTCTAATCCTTCAGGTAACTGAAGGGCTTCTAAAACTTGGGCTGTGTTGTTTTAAAAAACAAAATTCCAGTGATGGTGAAAGAGAAATGTGATGCAGAGGTTAAAACAAGAGGTTTGACAACACACCATGGAGTTCTAGTCCTCATTCTGCTGACTTGCTGTGTAAAGAATGCCCTCAACATTCATGATGAGTTTATGTGCTGAAAATCTTTCCTATGGCACGATTTGATGCAGCAATGCATTCCCAGATTCTCTCCCTTAAGACAGAGGAGGGGGTGGTTCTCTGTATTGCTGTAATTTTTAAAATAGCAAAATCCTGGAGCCAGCAGAATAGCTGCTTTTTCTTTTGCTGAAGATAATCACAAAGCTTCTTTTCACTGTTATTTCAAATCTATTAGGGGAGCAATTTTTCCTCCTAATGAGATGTACCTTAGATCATCTGGGAACTTGGATCATACACCCTTACTGAGCTTTATTTTTTTAAAAATTAAGAACATGAAGTATTTGGATTTTTTTTCCCACACTTAGTACCTGGGAGACCGAGTCTCAGAGAAGGTGAAGTCCAAAGTCATTGAATTATTGTATAGCTGGACTGTGGCATTGCCAGAGGAATCCAAAATCAAGGATGCCTACTACATGCTGAAGAGACAAGGTAGGGAGTCAATTGCTCACTCATGTATTCTCTCCAGCCTGGACTTTGAGCAAGAGTGTCACAAAATATACAGCTTCTAATGAAATGGGGTCAAGGCAAGCTCTGAGGGGAGATAGAATAAGGGAGAAATTCTCTGAAATGCTCTTCATTATGTGTAAATGCCTTGGGCAGCATTGGGTTGGCTCTGTTAACTAAATCAGTGAAATACCTTGCAAATACTGTTGTTTTGGTTCGAAGGGCTTTTGCTAAGTTTTGGTTTTTTTTTGTGGAAGTAGTTATTAGCTAATAACGACTCTAATTTAAAGTGAAATAAGAGCTTCCAAGTAGCTTTTTGTGCTTTTTGTGTTCTTTTAACTAAATGGCTTTGCAGCTGTTCCTTTAGTTCAGCTGACACACATTTCTTGTGTAGGCACAATGAAAAAAACCTCAGTAGCTTCACAAGAAAAATAGATTCCATGAAAGAAATGGAATCTATTTTTATTTTATTATTTACTCTGGAAACCATCCCATCCTATTAGGACACACAAATTTCGAGTCATAACTGTCCCTTGCAGCACTGTGGATGGATAAACTAAAGGCTGAATGGGGCTGAAAGTGGTTCCTCCCCTTCAGTGGGAGAGTTTAGGTCATGTTTGTGGGGTTGGGAGCACATCCAGGTAGAAGTCAGCCTAGGGATTTGGGTGCACTGTTCACTGGAACAGTGTGGCAGTGTCAGGGGCAGGTGTGTGTTGGGTTCCTGTGTGCCTTGCCTGCTGACCCACAGGGGTTCCCTTTCTGCTTTCAGGGATTGTCATGTTTGATCCCGTGATTCCTGCAGACAGGACACTGATTCCTTCCCCACCACCTCGTCCCAAGAACCCAGTGTTTGATGATGAGGAGAAATCCAAGGTACAGTGAAGGCTTGTGCCAAAATCACTAATGAAAAGTGATTTCTCAGTGCACATTTAGAGTAAGGAAGCAAAGTATAATAATGTGATTTTATTTGAGGG
The DNA here is from genome assembly GCA_013397245.1 of Thryothorus ludovicianus. Classification (NCBI taxonomy): domain Eukaryota; kingdom Metazoa; phylum Chordata; class Aves; order Passeriformes; family Certhiidae; genus Thryothorus; species Thryothorus ludovicianus. The sequence goes on along the minus strand of VZTB01003126.1, from coordinate 294,586 downwards.
GGGGATGGTCTGTACTTTTGCAGGATTCACTGCTTAACCCAAAGTTCCAGTTAGAACCTTTTCTGTGTTACCATTATGGGGTTAGTCCTGTTAAAGTGCTGGAAAGCAGAGAATGGTTCACACACAGGAGGAAAAATAATGTATGGGTGGAATAACTATCTAGTGCCAGAAGTCTCTGAGATTTCATAGAGTATGTCCTGTGTAAAAGCAGGAATGCAGCAACTCACATAGATAACAAACTCTAAATGACTCCTGCTTACACAGCTTCCATTCCAATGGAAGCTGTGTAAGCTTTGTAATTCTGGGCTGTGTCCCTTTTCCCCTGAATTGTTCATATAGATTCCCTTTGCTCAAGGGTCTTTGTCTCCTGACTATCATCCTCTTGTCTTTCAGCTCCTAGCCAAGCTGCTGAAAAGCAAAAACCCAGATGATTTGCAAGAGGCCAACAAACTTATAAAATCCATGGTAAAAGAGGTAAGAAATTCATGTAGGATTGGTTCAGGTCAGCAGTCTGCTTTCTAGGTTTTGAGCAATTTCATGGAGAGCTTAGGATTTGGTCTCTAGGTTGAACCTAGGAGATATTTGTGTCACAGAAATGTCTACAGTTGGTGTCTCTGGTGGAGGATGGGACAGGAATTGATTGTCCCTTGTTGTAATTAACCACATTCCCATCATACAAAGTGGAATTTCATATCAAGATTTGGTGGGAGCATCATGGTACCACCTCTGGATGCTGAGGACTGAGTCACTGGTCTGGGTCTTCTCACAAACAAGTTCATGGAAACACCTTCCCTGTTTGTAGAGCTGTGCTGCATCCACCCATGGAAGTCATTCCAAACTCTGGAGTCCAGGAAATGACTCACTGTGATTCTGGCAAATAAAAGGATGCCTTCTGGACAGTAGTGGTTGTATAGGTTACCAAGATATTTCATTCAAGCTTCTCTTGTCCCCAGCACAGACTCTCCTTCATCTTCACTTGGAATCTCCAATCAGAAATGGGTGTTCCTTGTTGTTCCTAGTAAATGTTTTGCTTCAAACACATCTCTTTTGTTAAATGGCATCAAGTGAACAAAAAAAAAAATCTTCTGAAAAGGTCAGAAAGGAACTTCTGGGAACTTTTTTTAGTGGTGTAATTATACATTGAAGTCTATTTAATGAGACTTTTTGTAAATATGGGGTTGCCTGTAATTTCAGAATGGTGGTGAAAAGACAATAAAATAAACAAAGCTTCACATGAACAAAGAAGGGTTTGGTTTGCTTTTTTCTAGCTTAACCTTAAATAGCCATTACTTGACACATTTGCAGATAATATCTGTGGTTGTGTTACTGTAACTTTTAGAAGGGAACTCACCCTCTGTCTGTGATTTCCACCCTGAAGGATGAGGCTCGGATCCAGAAGGTGACAAAGCGCATGCACACCCTGGAGGAGGTGAACAACAATGTGAAGCTGCTGAATGAGATGCTGGTTCATTACAGCAAAGAGGACTCATCAGAGGCTGACAGGGAGCTCATGAAGGTGGGTCTGAGCTGCTCCTTCTTCCCAGCAATCCTGGAGTCAGTCCTTTCTTACAGACTTGAGTTTTGCAGAGAATTACAAACACTGCAGTAAAACAGAGCAGTGGTGTGAAATGAGCAGTTGCTGCAAATAGCAGGCAAGAAAATATCCATGTTTTTAGTGCCTTTCACCAGAAAACTGTGTGGGGAGTAGCTCAGCTTTGTGTATGCTTGAAGTGAGGTGCAGCTGTTCTCCAAAGGTGCAGCATGGCAGAGCCAAGAAGCTGCAGTTTGTAATTCTGGATCCTATAAGGACACACAGATTGCAGGTTGTAACTGTACCTTGCAGTGCTGTGGATGAATAAACTAAAGGCTGAGTGGGGTAGAAGTTGACTCTTCCTTCAGAGGAAGAGTTTTATCTTGTGTCAGAAGGTTAGAAGAACATCAGCAAAGTGAAAATCGAAACAAGCACCAGCGATGACTTGGTAGGCCCAGAGCCTTTAAGAATTGCACATTATCTTATTAAAATGTCTTTAAACAGTGGTAAGATGCTTAAGAAATTAGTGTGTTTCTGTGAACCATTTTGATATTGCCACCTTTCTGCTGTGTGGTTGCAGACTCAGTAGTGGTTGCAGCACAATTGAAGCCTAATTGCTGGAGCATGATTCTGCTCTTCCCAAGACTTTTAGGGGCTGCTGTACAAGGAAGTTACATCTCTCTTGGACTAGAGCTTGGCCATAAGGGAGGGCTGAGAGGTGTGTTGGGAATGCAGGCTGTGTTACCCCAGGCTCATGTAACACTGCTCAGCATTGTGAGCTGGGCACAGAGGACCATCCTGGCTGTGCAGCCACACTGGCACAGTGAGCACAGTGAGACTGGTGTGCTCTGGGGGTCATTCTGTGCTGGCTGGTGCTGCTGGCAGTGGCTCCTGGCTGGTGAAACCCTCTGTCCTCATCTGTCTTGCAGGAGCTCTACGAAAGGTGTGAAACCAAAAGACGGACATTGTTCAAGCTGGCCAGTGAGACAGAAGATAATGACAGCAGTTTGGGTAAACTGAGCTACACTTGTCCTTTTTTATTTGCTTTTGTGCTCCTTTGGAAGGGTTCAGCTGTAAAGTCTTCTCCTCACTGTGGCTTCCTGTTGCTTTGATAAAGGACAATCCTTCCTTCTTTGTGCTTATCATTTCAGTTCAGGCAAGGACTGGATGGTAAAGCTGCTGCTTTGGGAGGGGAAGGGAGTTGCTGTGGGGAACAACTTTGGGCTCATTTTTTTCTTGTTACTGCAATGAGCTTGGAGCTAGAAAAGGTCAGAGGCTTGCTTATAGAAATGTGGCACAGGCAGAGTGATAGAGCTCAGAGCCAAATATTCTTGGTTTTCCTTGCTGATTGTTTAGCTGACAACTGAGCACTTGCAGCATTAGTGGGAACAAAGTGACCAAAGCCTTGAAGGTAATTTTTGTCTCTTTTGCAGGAGATATTCTGCAGGCCAGTGACAATTTATCACGTGTGATAAATTCCTATAAAAAAATAATAGAGGGACAAGTGATCAATGGTGAAGTGGATCTCCCCGGGATGTCTGTAGTGGAAGGTGAGTTCCTGGGAAGCCAATTGTTTAATTCTTGAATCCTGCAATTCTAAGTCTTTTGAGCAATGTTTCCTTTTTTGTTAAAGTAGTGTTTGATGGTTCTTGTGGCAAACAGTTTCTGAATCACAGGGGAACAAGAAGGCTCCTGAGAAGTGGATAAACAATTCTGGACAGGAGCAGCAGTGCTGCAGCTTTGCATTCTCCATTGCTCAGTCCATATTATTGAAACCTTTGATGACATCAGTAGCAAACCTGCATGTGAGCAGTTTGTGTGGCTGGAGGTTCTCATACATTTACCTCTGCACATTTGTCCTGTTTCGTAGTGATAATGTATAAAAAGAAGATAATTTTAGCAAAAACACAAGAGCTGAAGAGTAGGAGCTGGACCTGGAGTCCTTTTCCTGGTTTTGCAAGTAATTTCACCTGTGAATTCAGGCCAGTTGCCCACTTCACACTTCAGCTTCACTATTGAAAGCTCTGGACATGAGTGTGACAGAATTACCAGTTGGGACTCAAACATTTTTGCTGCTGCCTGGCAGCATCTTAGTGGGACAAGACTGTTCTAAATGTGAAGATTGAGATGGTATGAATTTCCTTCAGCTCTGCAGCTCTCTGATAGCCTCTGTTAATTATAATGCTGTAAGATCTCCCAAAGCCTCATCTGAGTTCAAAAGATTTTGGAGATCATGAACTGTGAAGCACTGGGGAAGGAGCAGTGATTGCAGCAGATTTTAATGTGGAAATTCTTTAAGTATCTGTGTTGATTTACATAGTCTGGACAGGAAATATCTTTCTCTGTTACAAAGAGCCATAAGCCATGCTCAGATGAGGATCTAAACCATCTCTCTGCTAATTTCTTCCACACACTGGGTTTGCTCTGAGCCTTTTGCCTTCTCTCCTAGTAGTGCTCTTCTCCTGTCTACTGCAGGGAGTAACTCCACCAATAATCTCAACACTCTCATTGACCTTGCTGGACTGGACATCAGCAGCACCCCGCCGCCTCCGATGCCCCCCAGCAGCCTGGCACCAGCGCCCAGCACAGCCCCTGGCCCAGCTGAAATCCCCATCCTGCCTCCTCCTCCCCAGGCCTTGGCTCCCCTGCGCAGCAGCTCCTCCAGCCAGGTGGAAACAGCCCCTGCTCAGCAGGGCAGCACAGCCAACTCCCTGTCCTTGCTGGATGAGGAGCTCCTGTGCTTGGGTAAGATGCTAAGGTGCCTGCAGAAGGGCTGCTCAGTCCATCCTAGCAAAGGCAACTTCTGCCTTCTCCATGTTCCTGCATTCCAGGGAACCCTCCCTTGCATCATTGTGAATATTAGACCTGCTCAGTGAGTCAGTATTAGAATCTCTTCCCAGAGCTGTCTGCAAAGACAGTAACTGTTGAGTGCAGTTGCAGTCTGATCTCTGGGGCTGCTGGGATGTGCTGCATGTGCAGGTTGCAGTTTGGGACAGATGAAGCCCTGATTGTGGGGTGCTAAAGAGAGGGTGCTGCAGAGGGGCTGTGCATGGGAGCCTGCAGGATGCCTGTCTGTGGAGCCCAGGTGTGAACAGCAGAAGGCAGTGTTAGTCAGGATGGGTTAGAAGAGCTGTGTGCAGGGCATGGATGTTGCATGCTGGTGCTGTCAGTCTCTTCCTCACCACAGACTTGCAGTCTATCTCAGTGTTTGATTGGGTTCTTGGGCTCTGGCAAAGCTGAATCAAGTTTTGATGGTACTGAAACAGCAGCCAAGGAATGACACTGAATTCATTTTCTCCTGTTGTTTTTCCCTCCAGGCCTGAATGACCCTGCCCCTGCAGCAGGGAAGGAGACCTCAGAAAACAACCAGTGGAGCATGTTTGAGGTACAAAGGAGGAGTCTCAGGGAAGGGGAGGGAGAGAGAGATTGTCATTGTCATCTCAGGGCACACTGTCACCTTGGAGAATGATGTGATCTCACACACAGGCAAAGGCACAAAACCTGGGATAGCTGTGTCTAAAGAGAGTAGGTGTCCCTGGACCTGGCTTTTTCAGTGTCCCTCTGTCCCCATGATGTCAGTCCTTGCTTTGCTTAAATTAATCAGCTGTAGCCCTGACTTACACCACAGACTTTGCTGCTTGTCACCCAGCACCTGTTTTTGTGGTAAACCTCTGTCCCTCTGTGACAGAGCAGTGCCATCTCTGCATCAGGGCCAGCAGTGAGTTAGAGCATCTGCCTGTCCTCTCTTTCAGAATGAGCAGTTGGACCTGGATTTCTTTAATCCGAAGATGGTGACTGTTGCTTGCAACCCTGCAGGGAATCCTCTTCTCCATCACACATCACAGACCACGTGTGGGACATCAGCCACTCTGCCTTCTGCTTTCCCAGCCTCCCAGACTGCTCCCAGCATCCCAGCACCAAACTCAGCACCATTTGTATTTCCTGCTGTACCAGCTGCCCCTGCAGGGCCTCCTAAGACTATTCCAGCTGCTCCTGGGTACTTCAGCTCATCTGTGGGGAGCAACATGTCCCATAAGATGGATGCATTGGGACAACTCCTTGAAGAAGCCAAAGGGTAACCAAAAGTCCTGACTTTGTTTTAACTCTGCAGTTGGAAAGGCAAGCTCACTGCAGTGCCAGGTTCTGAGAATGGCTTTCAACTCCCTGGTTTGGTAGAAATGTGGGATTGGGATTTTTCTTCTCAGAGGTTTCAGTTTACAAATGAATATGAGTTTCCCACCTCTGGGAGGGAAAGGCAGGCACACAGCTTTACTGTTGCCTGATCCAAAGGTGTGTTGTGAAAGGGAACCAGCTCTTGAGGTACAGAAGCCTCGTTTCCTTCCTGACTTAGAGAAATGACCCCCAACCTGACCACCACCCCTGTCCCTGTAGCTCTCCTCATGTGAGACTGCAGAGTCACAGACTCCAGCCTGACTCCAGGCTGCTGCTTTGTCCTTGTGCTGTTATCTCTGGGTATTGGTGAAATTCCTGCTTCACTTCCATTCACCACAACTTTTCTGTCTCTCTTGCAGGAGTGCCACCCAAAGCATGGCAACACCTTCAGTGTTCCCTGGGGTTACCAACCCCTTGACAACTCCTTTGCCAACCACTGTCACCCCTGCCCCATTAGCAGCACCTGCAGGGCTGCCAGCAGCTGCCTCTGGAGCCCCTCCAGCTCCCTTCCCAAGCAGCTGCACTGCTGGATCAGGAAGTCCTCTCTTCCAGCCGGCATCATTCCAGCAGCAAGGCAGTCCCATGAAAGCACCTGAAATTTCTTTGGCCAATGTCCACGTTCCCTTGGAATCCATTAAACCCAGTAAGTATTCCAGGTTTTTCACTTTGCTCTGGCTATTTTTTTAAAGACAAAGCTTCTTGGCAATAGTTCATGAAACAGAGAGAAGGGATGAGCAGCTCCAGCTGAACATCCTGATGCTGCCTCAGGCCATCTGCTGCAGCATGAACCTGGAGCCTCTCCCTTCTCTCCCTGGCAGGCAGTGCCCTGCCCGTGACAGCCTACGACAAGAACGGGTTCCGGATCCTGCTGCACTTTGCCAGGGAGTGCCCGCCGGGCCGCTCGGACGTGCTGGTGGTGGTGGTGTCCATGCTGAACACAGCGCCCCTGCCCGTGAGGAACATCGTGCTGCAGGCAGCTGTGCCCAAGGTAGGGACACCTGGGACACACACTGCATCCAGGGGAGCCTGGCTGTGGGCTCAGGGAACCTGAGACAGCCTGGTCTGACCTTTCCATAGGCTGTGCTCTGCCCCTTTCCACAAAGGTTCTTCTGAACAGGATAAGTCAAGATCTGCCTGTTCCTGATGTGTTTTGCAAGCTGGGCTGGCTCTTGTTCCCTCTGGGTTAATTCTCTTCCATTTGAATGTGTGCTGTTGTCCCCCCAGCCTGTGCATGCATCTTTCAGTGTCCCCAAGGTAGGGGATCATCCCTGAGGTTCTGCTCTCTGTTTCACTTGCAGTCCATGAAAGTGAAGCTACAGCCACCCTCTGGCACTGAGCTGTCTCCATTCAATCCCATCCAGCCACCAGCTGCCATCACCCAGGTCATGCTTCTGGCAAATCCTGCGAAGGTGAGAGGGGCACTGGGATTTATTCTGTCCTCTTCAGTCACATTTGATATCAGCTGAACTCTGTGGAGGGGTGGCACCAAACATTTGAGCAGCTACAGCTGTTTGTTCCTAAAAGTTTGGACTTGATGATTTTGGAGGTCTTTTCCAACCTTAATTATCTGTGGTTGTAATGTGCCCTCCAGAAGTGGTTACTGTTGGTGTTTCAGTTCAGGCCTAGAGGAGGCTCTTCCCAACAGTCCTTGGCAGGGAGAGGTGTGAGAAGGACCAGCACACTTCTTCCAGCAAAAGGGCAAGGATCATGTCAGGCTCAGCTTTAAAGGGTAGCAAAGCTGTATCAGGAGTTTGAACTCTCCTGTGGACTGAACATGCCTGGTATGCTGATAATTAGATCAAGGCTAAATTAAGTGGTGCTGTAGCAGTATTTCTGATGAACCAGCAGATGTCAGATCATGTCTGACATCATTCTCTGGGGAAGTACCTGTGACCAGGGATACAATGGAGTTGACACTTTTCCTTTCTGCTGATGATGCTGGGAGAATGAGAAGCTGTTTTTCTTTGCTATAGTCACTTATTCAATCATCCAACTGTGAAAGCCCAAAGCTGAAGGATTTTCTAATTCTTTGACAAATTTAGATGTTTATACTTGAGAATTACAACAAAAGTGCCCTTCAAGTATCAGCTGAAAGCTCTGAGATAGAAAGGTGAATGTCAGAGGGGTTTAGTGGATGTTTAAAAAACTTTGTGGGTACATGAAGGTTCCCTCATTGAAGGGCTGCTTCCTTCTCATGCTTTACTGTATTGCAAGGCATTTTACAGAGCAGGAACTGTTTTATTTTCCTCCACATGATGAGGAATTGAATTTTTGGAACTTCTTCAGCAGCAGTTTTTAGGCTATCTGGAGAGCAGCTGAGCAGTTGGCCACATCTGTACAGTCTATGCTCACTGGTCATTTATGCTTTTCTTGTTCTGCTCCGTGCTAAGCAGTAAAAGTTTTTTGGTATAAAAAGTGTAAGGTGAATAACTCAGGTTTGTAAATAGCTGAACTTAATGAACTTAACCTGAGCCCTCCTGCCCCAGCACTGTACAACAGAAGTCTTGTGCTCTCTGTACAGCTGTAACAGTGAAGTGTTTTGTTCAGGCCTGTTGAGCTGGGACTGTTCTCACATTGCTTTCGGGTTTTGTCTTTCCTGCAGGAGAAGGTGAGGCTGAGGTACAGACTGACCTTCACCCTGGGAGATCAGCCCAGCACAGAAGTGGGCGAAGTGGATCAGTTTCCCCCGGTAGAGCAGTGGGGGAATCTATGACCTTAAGACACTGCCAGAGACTCTGAAAGGACCAGGGCAGGATCCCACAGGGCTGGAATGGATGTGCTGTGGGGAGGGACACACATGCTATCCACTGGTGATGTTCAGCTTTGTTTACGTGTCCTGACCTCTCTGCTTGTAGCTTTAGTCCAGAATGTTGTGCCTCGCGTTTGGAGGGGCCCTGGAACACTTATGCCAAGCATGAACTGAGAGGCAGCCAGTGACAGGCAGTGCTGGCTGCTTTTACCTTGACCTCTGGGTGAATCTGGTTCTATCTTCCACTCTCTTAAACTTGAAGTTATTGTATTTTGAGGGAAGACCTGTCAGCAGAAGGGGATTTAGTTGGCTTTTCCTGCACTGCTGTCCAGAGATCCCTTGGGGTGATGATGCCGCCAGCTCAGCGCAGAGCCCTGACAGAGCCCTCCTGGGACTGTGACCTCCTTGTGCCACACGGGCCCATGAGCATGCTGAGCAACAGTGCTGCTCCATGAGGGAATGCTTCCTTTTTTACACTGAAATAGCACTTAGCTCCCTTCCCTCTCCTGCTTCATTCCCAAGGGCCCGTGGAAGCAGCCCCTCGCTCCGTGTGTGCCATACTGCTCTTATCTTTACTTGTTATATTTATTTTACACTGCTGGCTGCTGCCCTGGGACATCCTGGGGCTGAGTTTTGTCTGCAAATGGTTACACTGGTATTTTTTTTTTGCCTTCATTGCATTCCATAGTGTGGGGAAAAGAGGAAGTGCATAGTGAGGAGGAAAGAGAGCTGGAGGGTATTGGTCAGTATTGGAGGAGGACAGCACCTGGAGCACAGAACTGTCTTCACAATCAATAGGGCCAGTGACTGAATCCAGGGGTCAGGGGAGATGCATCTCATGTCCCCTTGTGCAGGCAGTGTTACTGGCATAGTCAAATACTGTTTTCTTGAGCTGAGTACAATGACCTACAAGATGTAAATAATAGAGCTGTAGAGTATTAAAACAGAACAAGCAGGCAGAGAAAGGTAGAGGCCCCCTCAGGCTGTGATGGGGCATGTGCTGGGTTAATGCCCCTTTTTCTTTGTTCCCTGTATTAAGTGGCAAAGTGCAATTGTCCCCACAAAGGGGGAAGCAGTTTTGCTGGACATCAGTGCTAACAGAAGAGCTGATCCCTTAGCTACAACCTCCTAGAAATAAGGTTTAAATCAGCAGAACTTGGTTCCAGCATCCCCTTCCTTCTTTTCAGTTTCCAGTCTCAAGCAGTGCCTCAGTGTGTTCTGAGAGGAACTGTTGTAAATTAATGGAGGTTTTTAACATCCATTGACACAAGCACAGAGAGGTGCTTGCTCAGTCCTTGGACACTCAGCTCTGCATTTCCAGCAGGGCTGTCAAGCAACAGCTCTTCTCAAACGTGGAGTGGGAGCAGCACAGAAAAAAGCAGTACACAGAGGCTCCTGCCTCGTGTAGGAAAACTCCACAGGAGAACATGAATGGTGGCTGTAAAACCATTGCTGCAAACACAGCTTGCAGTTATTCATAGATGAATTTTCTTTACTGTGCTGCAGAGTAAAAATCCCTAGAGATGAAAAATGGGATTCACAAGTCTGAGACCCTCCTCAGAGGCACCAGGCAGCTGCAGGAGCCCCTGAAGGTGGAATCCAAGCATATCCTGGTCTGAAGCCTGTGGAGACCTCAGCCTTGTCAGCTCCCTGATGTAGAAAGCAGGGGAGAGGGATGGGTTGTTTGGATCCTTAAGAAAGCTGTTTTACATCGATGGACTGGGAGGTAAGGGACAAGGAGAGAATTCTTTCTGCTTCAGACACGTTCTTGCCAGCACTTTAGACAGTAGGCACGGGGGCAGTGCCTGGGTGGTGTGTCCTGAGCAGGGTCACCACTTCCCTGCACGTGGATGTCACTGTGACTTGGAGGAAGGCAGGAGAGCACAGGTGCTGTGAACAGCAGCAGCCACAGGGACACGCACCACGGTCCTGCTGCTTTGGGAATTGAACCATGAATGTTCCTTGTCTGTAGGGTGAGGTTCCTGCTCCATCCCCAGCAGTCCTCCCTGTACATACATCTTCAATGAGTGTGTGCTGCTGCATGTTGAATAAATCATTTTCCCTACCTGGCTCTGTGCTGGCCCTTTCTCGTGATGGCTTCTGCAGTGCAGTGCTGCTTCTGGAAAGCTTCAAATTCAAACTATCAACTTGAGACCTTCCTAAGCAAAAATAGAGAGGTTGCTGTTTCTAAAACCCTGCTGGTTTAAGAGATGGCCTTCATTTCAGCTCTGGGTGTTAGAGGCAAAGAAAACATAAAATCCAAGGAGAAGCTGAAGTGAGGCTCCCTTCACCAGGGGAGGACTGCCAGGCCAAGCTGGAACAAGCAGCCATAACATTTTGATGCAGCTCCTTCATAAAAGGTAAAAAAAAAAAAAACGCCTACGTAAAGTTGTTTTTGGAAGACAAAAACAGATGACCAAGCAATCTGCAAAACAAAACATTTATTCTTAGAAAAAGTCAGTTTATGTACAGCAAGGCCCAGAGAAAGAACACCCTGCAGTCCTCAAGACCCTTCCACGGTGCCTTCTTTGACAATGACTCGTGCCAGGTTCCGTGCAAGAGCGAGTCTCAGCATTTCCACTTTGGTTGTCTCAACATCATCATCCTGTAAGGGAGCACAGCCTGGGTTAGGGGACTGCACACAGCCACGAGCTGCTGACAGGGTCTGAATTGGGGTTTGGAAAGTAAAGATGCAGGTCAGTGAGAGAGATTCAGGTTACAGGGACCTTCTGAGAAGAGCAAAAGCCACATTTCCCACTTAATAGCTCAACTCAAGACAGCACTGTCAGGCCTTTTCATTCCCTGGATGCTGCAGGGCTTTGCATGTGCAGCAAATGGTTCCCTGTTCTGTGCCTGGAATGCTCAGAGCCAGAGCTGCTGGATGGCAACATCTCAGCTCTTCCTTGGCCATGTAACCTGCAATTATTTATCTTGGAAAAGCTTCACGGTCCAGTGCAAACTGTGGCAACATGAGGAGGAGGAGGAGCTCTCCTTCACTGAGTTTGTGAATACTTCAGTCTCTTGTTGATGCTTCATTTGAACCCACCGTGCCAGTCTCTGGCACTTGGGCTGTCCCTCATGCCCTCACTAGGGATACAGATGCAGAGTTTCCCTCCCTGACCCTTCCCACAGCCCCCCTCAGTTCATTATCCAGTTGTCCTCTGAACTGGAGCTACCTGGAATTTCTGCTTATCTGGATTCCCTGCTGTCAGGTCTTCCAGGCATCGCATCAATTCATAAGTCTGCTCTGCTGAAAATATGACCTGTGAACTGTGGCGTATTTACTGAGAAGGAGCAAATTTAAAGACATCACACAAGCTGAGAAGATAATGCAGTTCAAAGGAAGAGAATGCATTTGCACTGCCACAGATCCGTTCTGACCCCTGAAATCACAGGATCCAAGAGTAATTCAGGTTGAATGTGTCTTTGGGAGGTCTCTAGTGCCACCTCCTGCACCAAGCAGGGTCAGCTATGAAGTCAGAGTGACTGCTCTGGGTCTGTAATTGCTGAATTGTCCCTTTATTGATGGATCTTAAAGGAAAAACTGTGCTTAGAAGAAGGAGGCACTGAACAACCTTCAAGCAAAGTACCCAGAAGAGCTGGATGCAGAGTGTGCTAAAATTACCAGTGCTGTTGTAACAGCAGGGAACCGAGGCAAGAGTCAATTTATCCCTTCCTGTGTCCCTGTGTTCCCACTGCTGGGACACTTGGAACTGCCGTGGACAGGTCCTGGCAGGAGCAGGAAGGGAGGGTCACCACTTGGAGCTCCCTTACCCGGAAGAGGCCCCCTGTGGGGCTGTGTCGCTGTGAGCAGCCCTCACTCACCTCCTTCTGCTCCAGCAGCGGCAGCGCGTCCGTGAGCAGCGTCATCCAGAAGGAGCAGGGGGCGATGTGAGCCGTCATCAGCGTCAGCAGCAGCCGCGCCGCCTCCCCGAAGCGCTTCTCGCCGTAGAGCCGGTGGAACTCCCGGTACTTCCCTGCCGCGGGGAGGGCAGCGAGGCATCAGGGAGGGATCAGGGAGGGATCAGGGGCTGCTGGGCCTCGGCAGAGCCCTCTGCTCTCACAAAGCCCCTGGCAGAACCGACCCCAACCAAACGGGCTCAGAGCAGCCTGTTCTGGGGGATTCTCTTGGAGCTCCCTTACCCGCAACAGAGCCAACTGAAAGGTGACAACGAACCCTGCTGCTGTTCTGGGTGAGCTTCAGGGTTGGCATCAGCCTGGTCAGTGGCTGCTGCTGCCTCATGCTGAGTGTCTGCAGGGCAGCAATGCCCCAGTGGCTTAAAGGGCAGCCAGAATGTCCTTTTTGAGATCACAGACTAGGGCAGTCTGAAAGGCTGCACAGTCTGCCTTTGGTTGTTTAAATGGAAACTGCAATCTCTGTTAGCAGGAAAAGTTCTGCATTTGCTAAGAGTTAGGGAGATCAATATCCAGCATGAGAGAAGTGGCTGAGGATGGAAGTGGGGTCCATTCTGTATCCACTAAACTGTCACAATACTGGAAGTTAATGATTCCAATTTAGATTCACCTTGACTGATGCTTGAGCTCAAGGCAGAGACATGGGGAAGTTGTCCAGCAAAGGTACCTGATATTCTAAAAACCCCAAGGGAAAAACAGGCAGAAATGTTTTCAGGCCTTACAGGATTGTTTAGAAAGAGCAGAAAGGGGATATGGCTTCTCTGGGGCTGACAGTTAGCAGATGATGCTGGGCATGCAAAGCTGAGCGATTACCAATTTCATAAGTCATGTTTGGAAAATTCAGTTCCAGTTTTGCAAGCTGGACCAAGTGGAAACAGATAAAACTCATGCTCACCCTCCCTGTAAAGGGTAGCATCAGGTAGAGGGGAGTCAGTCCAATGGTGACTCCAAATTCCTCAGAATTCCTCAGAATATCAGATTCTGGCCCCTGAAATTGAGATTCCTAACTCACAGCATCAGAGAAATCAATTTCCTCTTTTGGTCCATGAATCAAAGGCCACAGAGCAGCTGCAGGCATTGGGGCAGGTTACCACAGCCTGCCTTGTGCCAGGCAGGAGAAGGAAGCTGTGGTACCTGAAGGAAATGAGCTGGAGGCCCTCGCTGTCTCTTGGCACAAGTGCTCAGTGAGAGCTCTTGTTCCAGTGAGCTTGGCTGGCACACTGAACCCACACATGGAGACTTTGGAGAACTTGGTAAAATTATAATAATGTCATGATAACTTAAACCAGTGGATTAGTCTTCCAGTGAATCCCCTAAGGTAGCATCTCAGAGCCTCTCAAAGTAGTGATACAGTCTGAAAAAAGGAGGAGGGAGAAGTTTGGAGTGTCAGGACTTGGGCCTGTCCTGCTCAGAGCAGAGCAGGAACCTGGTGTGAGGTTGGCAGTGGTAAAGGCCACCCCTGGGACAAGCTGCATCCCAAACCACAGTCACCATTTGCTCCCCTCTCAGCACTAAACCAGGAGGTAGCCAGATGGAAGAAGGCACAAATCCAAGTAATTCCATGGAGTTGTCCCTACCAGACCAGTGTGGACACTGTGGGAGCTCTCACCAAGGAACGTGAGGCGGTCACTGAGCAGCATGGACGGGCCCAGGTTGTCAATGAGGTCCAGGTCAGAGAAACACCCCTTTTCACAATAGTCCTTAAGGAATCTGGGGACAAAGTGAACACAAGGAAAACATAGAGGGGAGGACATCATCCACACCCATTCTGTAACTCCTAATCCCTTTCCAGAAAACTTGACTGTGCAGCTCAGTTCCATCTTAATCAACCTCCTCAAGGGTTTCAGAAGTTGTCAAACATTCCCAAGGAACTGGTGTGATGTATATTTAACAGACACTTCATGGATTCTTCTGCATTTCTGTGATAGTTGAAAGCTACTTTTTAAAAGGAGTAAGTGAAGGAAGGCAGGCAGGAAGCTGAGGCTGGTGGATGCATAACTAACACTCTCAGATCATAACAAAAACTCTGTTTTTCTGCTGTGTAAAAAAGCTGATAAGCAGCAGGAACAAAAACAATGCTAAAAACTTTTCATCTGTTTTGTCACAGCCTCCATTATGCTGCTTTCTGCAGAGCTGCTTCCTGTGATATTTTTTTTTCATCCTTCTGTTGAAGGAAATGTAATGATTCCCACTCCCTCAAATAACAAACAAAAAAAACCCACCCAAACCTCAGACTAGCAATCTCTTACCACTCCTTTTTCCAGTGTTGAAGACAGAGAGTTGCCTGGCCACCTACTCATAGTAATTTCAAAATTTAACTATGCAGAAACTGGTCTCTGCCTATTTCCAATTACCAAAACCCACATGACATGGATTGTTAGAAATTACAAAGCATAAAGAATTGCCAGAACTTTTGCTGAGACCAGAGCCAAGTGTCAGTATTGTCCTAACTTTGGTAACAACTGTCACACCCCAGAAAAGGGCAGAAATTTTGAGAGGCTCATACAAAGCCAGGAACATGATAAAAACACTCCTTGATGCAAATTTTTAGTAGAAACAGTGAGATTTTTAGTAGAAACAGTGGATTAAGTGACTCCCACTAACTTATTTGGAGGTTGTGAGCTGAACTTGATTATAAATAATCTGAATAAAGCACAGGTAGGGATTATCCTCCACCCAAATCAGCCCCCTGGGTCATTGTCCAGCCCATTGAATGGCTCTGTCACAGCAAGTGAAGGGCAGAGCACAGAAACTGTTAAAAGAAATGTTTATCCAAGTAAAGGTCTGAGGGAGTTGGACTCTGAGATAAAGCCAATCTGTTTTGTCTCTAGATGTCAGGAAGGAAAACAAAATAGAGAAGGCACAGCTGGGATTTCTGCAGGCGAAGCACCCAAGGGTGGTGTTCCCTAGAAGGTGCCTGGCCCCACCTGCAGCAGGGGGAGCTTCCCTGGCCCTGGACACCTCCCCCTGTCCCCCCCAGCCTGGGAGCTGCTCACCTGTCCGAGATGAGGGTGGCAAAGGCTGCGTCCTTGGCTCGGATGCTCCAGGACAGGGCTGAGCCCAGGCGGTTGTTGCGCAGCGCCTTCATGGCCATGATCTTACAGACGCTGCGCACTGCGGGGGACACGGCAAACCAGGGGCACAGTCAGAGTCAGGAGGAGCAGCTGGGCCACTCCACAACAGTGAGACTGAAAATGCACCACCTTGTTCATGCATCTGCCTCTGCTCACAGATCCTGAGCACCTTGAGGGCCTTCTGCTCCGTGCTGAGCGGGACGCGCTCGATGTGCAGCTCCAGGTACACCCGGCCGTACTCCGGGCAGTGGTCAAAGTAATCCACCCCCAACTGCCACAGGCTGAGAGAGGGGAGAAATCACCTCAGAAAACCCAGAAATCTTCCATGACCACTCCAGGAAAGCCCCAAGGAGAATCGCAGCCTGCGTGAGTAACTGTTAGCTCTGATTAACTTTGGATTCAATCCTCAAAAAGGCCTTTCTACCCCATGCCAGCTCCCTGTAACACAACTCTGGAATGCCACAACTTTGGAATACTCTCATAAGAGCTTCAGTGCAAGGCACTCTGCACAGTGGCAGGAGTGGCTGTGCCCAGGTCACGAGGTGTGGAAGGGCTCTAACAGACAGCTTTTGTCTCCATTCAGGAAGGGAAATGTGCCAATCTTGTACAATCTCTTAGGGACACTTCTGCTGAAATTCTAACAGTGCCTGCCCTAAGTTTTGCCTTTTACTTCATGAACATGCAGTTGTTTTGGCTGACTCAGTCTAAGTCTGTCCTGTGAGTAATAAAGCCAAAGTTGGTACCTGTGATGGGAGAAGAGTCCTGAGGCATACTCCAGCAGAAGGAATTCACGCATATTGGAACCAAAACTGGGGGGAAAGAGAGCAAATACCAGATATTATTATTTGCACCTCACTGGAAAAATCTACTGACTTTATTTCACAAATACTGTCAATTTCTGCAGCATGTTTTGGTTTTTTTCATTTCCTCTGGGCTATCTTAATCAGCTTTATTCAAATAATGCAAATAAATACTTACTAGAGATTGTGAGACTGCAGGAGTTTGCAGTGATCCAACAGGTCAGTCAGATGAGCCACAAACCACCAGTTGCTCAGGACAATGCTGTGTTTGAAGCAAAAGAAAAAAACTAAGCCTGAGCCTGCCAGGGACTGTGTCAGGTTTTCCACAGGCATTTCTTACCAATACACAGCTCTGTTACAGCCCAAGGTCTGGCTGCAATGTCCCAGACCTAATGGAATACTTTTAATTGCTGCCAGCTTCATGTATTTTTGCTGAATTCTTTGCAGGGATAATCAGGGTTCTGTACCCATACCCCTGCCCCAAATACAGAGAAGCAATTCTGTAGAATTAGAGAATCAAAAACTTTGAAACTCAACCTGCATTCCTTGATCACTTGATGCATCTCAAATTCAAAGGCCGACATTAAAATCATGTCTAGGGGCTCAGGGCTGCTCTCTCCACCCAGGAACAGGTCCATACTAGACTGTGGAATGAGATTACAAGACATGATAAATGCAAGAAGATATTTGTTTGGATGTAGCAGTTATTTTATGGGAAATAACAGGTCACAAAGGCTGAACACATTAACAAAATGGAATCTTCCTCATTTTAGCAAAAGGGAACTGGGAAAACAATTTTCAAGAAAAAGACTGCAACATTAAGACACTGAAAACTGTGTCTTCAATAATTATTTGTCAATCACTCTCCCAGTCCTTTTACAAACTGCAGACAACATCTTACAAGCATGTAGTTGCTGTAAGACTTTTCCCCAAGTTTTTCTTTCAGTGTAGTAACCCCTGTGTGCTTGAAACAGTGGAGAATATTTGAATGATTGTATTTCCTACCTGTGCATAGAACCGCAGCTCCATGGGCTTCACCGTGGGGTGGGAGTACAGGAGCCGGGTGACCAGGAAGTGATACCATGTGGTCATGAGCTCCTTCTTCTCCAAAATAGCATCTTCATCTCCCAGCAGGATCTAACAGGACAAAAACACAGGAGGAATGCTGCACTCCAGCTCTCCAGAGGCGTTAATCCTGTTCTGCAAAGGTGGGGATTTATTCAAAATTCCGTAACAAAGATCTTTCTCACAGGCCAGTTTTCAAATCTGCCTTAGGGTCTTGGACAGGGAGAGAAACCCATCTGAGCAGGCTGGCAAACCATCAACAGGGGACAAAAGACACATTGAAGTTACTTATAGCTACTGAAACCCACAACGATGGATTCAATACTTTGGCCCAAATTTTCCTTTGCTCCCAGCAAAAACACACCTTGCAGATGGACTCCATGTGGGGATTGGAGGCAAAAGTTCCATCCTGTAGATACCGCTGGCATTCCTCGTGCCAGTGCTGCCACTTCAGCTCCAGCTCTGTCAGTGTCTGGTTGTTGCCAAGCTGGACAGAGGGAATAAAAGAATACAGGGAATAAAGGAAACACCAAGTCAAATCACACCAGGCTCTTGGGCCAAGCTCACAGTCGCTCCTGATAAAAAACTAAACATGAGGCTGCCTGTCATCTTTCTATGTTGATTTGTCACCTAGCAGACTTTTATCTGAATTATTGTGTCTTTGGACAATTCAAGAACAGAAATATCGTTACCATAAAGGAGTAAGATTGAGATATTCTAAAGGGGAACAAACTCTTACAGGGGAACAGCCAGGTGGCTTTTCCCAACAAACTGCATGAAAAAAAACACTTTTGTACATACACTGGGCACAGGCATCTTCTTCATCAAGTCATCCAAGATTTTGTACATGTTCATGGATGTGGGATTGGCACTGGCTTCCTTGGAGAGCAGGTGCCGCGCTTCGTCCATCCGGCCTTGGAGCACAAAGATATCCACCTGCAAAAACCCCTGTCCATGAGCTGCACACTGGGCAAGGCTATGGAACAGCCAGGAAAGGGATCAGAGGGGCCTTTCAACCTGTGATTCAGGCAAGGGGAGTGGAGTTAAAATGTTTAAAACTGTAGGCACTGCTAATTCAAGTAACAGCATAAGGCTTGACCTCTGTGGGTCATGAAGGATGAGGATGGGAATGAGAACAGCTTCATCCTAAAGGCAGACAGCAACGAGGTGTCCAGCAGGGAAGAGGAAGGAAAGCACAGACAGGAATTCCTTGGGTTTCAGAACCTTCCAGGGGTGATACTCACCACATTCCAGAAGAGCTTGTGTTTGGAAGGGCTCTCACTGCTCAGGACCTCCCGGACCATGCTGTCCACATCACACACGTGCAGCCGCACCCAGTCCAGCAGGCGCAGCAGCAGGGGCCCGGCTGTGCAGACACATTTCCCTCCCTCAGTTCCAAACTGCTCCCAGTTAGACCTTTTGTAACAGTTAGACCTCACTAGATGAGATTTACTGACTGGATTTCTACCTGCCACTCCCAAATTACAGAGTTCCTCAAGCAGAGAACACCCACCCTCTGACAGGTTTTCCTGTGGCAACACGGTCCAGCAGAAAACCCAAACTTGAAGA
Organism: Thryothorus ludovicianus; assembly: GCA_013397245.1. NCBI lineage: Eukaryota > Metazoa > Chordata > Aves > Passeriformes > Certhiidae > Thryothorus > Thryothorus ludovicianus. The sequence goes on along the minus strand of VZTB01003126.1, from coordinate 275,710 downwards.
AATAAAAAATGAGGGATCCAGATCATAAATCTTGCAATGCCGAGGGACAAACAGAATATTTCTGTTTATTTTAGCATCATTTCATTATTACTAACTGAATATGAGGAAGAAATTTGGCACTAGGTGATTAGTATAGATGAAGTAATCTATAATTTGTGAATCTGTCCTGAATTCTGGGACTGGGTAAGCAGCACATTTATTTGCATAACATGATTTCCTTCCAAAATTATTTCCTACTTTAAAATGCCAATGTAAACAGACTGACTTCAAAAATGGCAACATAAAGTTAAAGGAGTTGCATCAGAGCTGTGTAAATGTCAACTGGCATTAACACATTTGAAAGAGATATGTTTAATCTTATAAATAAAATAGATTGGTAACAACTTTTGATATCCCTCCTCTTCATAACCCTTCCGACAAAGAAACAATTTAAATCAGAGTGAGGGAGAAAAGTAGAAGGTTAATTAACTTGACATAATTCAATATAAAGAAAGTAATTAACTGAGGCAGAAGGGGTATTAAAAGGCTCTGCATATCTCAAAAACATTAAACTATGACGCAGTAAATATGATGTAGATTTTAAACAAATAAATATGCAAAGAAACCCTTCAGTGTTTACAGCAGGATAGTTCACAGCTCACCTGTAGCTGCTTCAACAAACAGAATCTCACACAGGTTCCAGATCAGCTCCATTGCAGAGAGAATAGAAACCTGAAGGAAAGCAAGGCCAAGTTTCAGAGCTAATCATTATTCCAGTTTGGTTTTTTAACCACACAAAGGCATCTGCTGTCCACAGCAATCAGTTCTTACAGAGAAACATCATACTGACATTTCAGAGATAAAAACTAAAAGACACAGGCCAGAATTTCACACCTTTTTTTGTCAAAAAACACTGACACTGTGTAATGAAATGCAGCAATAATCTGTCACCAGTGAGCAACCTAAATGTTCTTATTTTCAGCCTTACTGCACTTTTAAGACTCAATACAAACATCAAAGGAAGAAAGAATGAAGCAATGCCACTGCAGCTGATAGGACAAAATTGGTGTGAGCACTCTGCTCTTCCCAGAACACTCCCGTGGATCTCACAGCTCACTGTGAACACACAGAGGCTGCTACAAGGCTCAGATGCAGCTGATTGGAATCTTAGAGTTTGAGAGGTGAAACACCACACGGCAAGTCTGAAACTTTTCTTATCAGCTTTGGGATGACAAGAAAACATCACATCTACAACAGCAAATATGTTTATGACATGGCAGTGAAGTGAGGTGTTGGACATCTTTATTGTTTTAGAAGTAGGAGAATTAACTATTTATTTCCATTTATTCTTGGTCATGAACTGCATCTCATATATAAGGCAGAGTTAAACCTGGTGGATTCACCAGCCAGCAATACATGTCCAACCTGACAGGGCTGCAGATTACCTGAGTGCTGTACTGGCCTTGCAGGGCAGGGTCCCGGGTTGAAACTGAGGGAAAAACAAGGAAAGTCAAAGAGCAACATATTTACCTTTTATTGTCCCTTCTGAGCTTTGATAGCTTCCCATATACCTGCCACATGAGATACCAAAAACTCTGCAAGTCCCCAGAAAATCGGTTACAATGCAGTGGGAAAAAACAGTCCCTGACCAGATTTACAAACCAGCTTGGAAATCTCCAGCATGGAAGGAGAGTCTTGGTAATTACTGAATCCTACACATGCTATTGTGCAGTAACTGCAATAAGTTACCATTACAATCCTACTTTCACAATTGCCACTGGTGTTTCCTTTTCCTAAGTAAGAGAACAAACAAACTTACCAGCTGCCTGGTGCATGTCCTCCATGCAGGCTCTTATCACTGACCGGTAGTTTTTACTCACTTGAACCAACCTGCCAAACACAAAAAGAACTGGTTGGAGGGAACTGTTGGGGTTTTAGTGTTATGCCCCCTAAAGCCTTCCAAGTTTCTCTGCAGCAGCAACTCCCAGTACCTGTGTGGATCCAGCTGGAATCAGTGAGACTGTGCCACATTCTACTAGCAATGTTATTGGAAGGATCTGAGCCTTAATTTGTAAAATCCCCCCAAACTGGTCATTCTGTCTGCCCCAGTGCTGATTCCAGAGCTGGCAAAAGCAGCCTGGCCGGCGGCATTTCCCATCCGGAGGCGTTTATCATCCCTTGGCGATGGTCCCCTGCTGGAAAAGGTGCAGCGGCTGCCCCCCTCCCACCCTCCCCATCCACTCACTGCGCCTTCCGCGACTTCCCCGCCAGCTCCTCCTCGCTCCGCTGCAGCCCCATGAAAATCCCGTGCGACTCGTTGAAGAGTTTCCGCAGGGTCTGGATGTAAATGTCCTGATCCCTGCGGACCACGAAGACGCGGGAGGAGCTCGGCGCTCCATCGCCGGTACCTGCAAGAGAGCCCCGTCAGCGCTGGGGCAGCTCTGCCCGCCCTGCAGAACCCGCACGGAGAGCGGCACCCACCTGCGCGGCCGAACAGGGTCTCGCACACCAGCACCTCCGCGGGGCCCCAGGCGAAGCAGA